>JAQGCB010001187.1:0-15689 GCA_034698835.1 Protaphorura tricampata | reverse complement strand
GACCTCCTGAATAACTTTTGTGAAGGAACCATCCCGAAAATCTTAACCGTTGTGAACTTGTCAGTACTTGGCCTTGGGAAAGTGACCATAGTGGAAGAAGCGATGCACCGAGGTTACATTTCAAAACCATCCCTTGTCTTTTACTATAAGTTTTTTGGAATATGTCTGTCTAGTCTGACCGAACATTCCAACGACTCACAAGTGCAACGATTTCTCTTTATTTTCTACAAAGTTATCCCCTTACTCAAGGGGATGAAAAAAAAGAAAGTTAAACCGTCTGTCTGTCCATTCGTCTGTACTATTACTACAGTAGTAGTATTGTTGAGTAAATCTCATGTCTGCCCTGTCATACGTACTACGCTGCTCTGCTTCCGGAAATAATTCCAAAAATGGACAAAAAATAATTATTTTTAGGCTGAGAAGCTAGATGGCTTTAGATTTTCTCTCAGTTGCATTAATGTCAGAGCACATTAAGGATATTTTAGGGAATGGGGTAAGCTAAGCGAGTATTTATGAGGGTTGGAGCTTAAAGGAGGCTTAGATGAGGTCCTGCCATATACTGCGTGCATGTACTTCTGTTTGGGGAAGAAACTACTGCAGATAATATGGCCAAGGTTTTAATAACCCCTGGCAGATTCACTACTAACTAACCAACACACACATTATCTTGAAAAGCTTGAGTGTGCACGCAGCCAAATGTAATTGTCATTGCGTAGAGTAGAGTCTGAGTACGGAGAATTCTATTTATCCGCCAAATACTAGTAGTAGTGTTCCGGACAATGACTGAAAATAAGCCACAAATTAATTGCATTGGTAGTTGGGGTGCTGGTAGCCCTTAACTCCTCGCTATGTTAGAAAATTCTTGAAACTAACCAAATTTTTCCATAGACAGAGCTAATTAAGAAACGTTTTTAAGCAAAATGTTCGATCCATTTGTAAACCGACGAAAAATGGACGCGCCATGTGTGGTCAGTAAATAATTAAGCTAATTAAGTTCTAACCTTATAGTTGTTAATGTGTTTGTGTGTCTAACTTTCCGCCTGATTAGAACTCGTTACCAGTGACACACATGCATAAATGTTAGAACTAACTAAAACTCTCAATCCTTCCCGCACTTTGTGTCTAATTACAAGACATGCGGATGGCTTAATGAGTCTAGATGCTTTCCCTTAATTACCTTCCAAATCCATGGACTGGAATAATTTACTGAATTGCAAGGCAAGCAAGCAGGAGTACGCACTACGTTGTTTTGTGAGTACCAGCCCTAGCCAGGAAGCAGCTCAGCTAGCTAAGGAGTACGTACACAATGCAATGCATTGTCTGCTCCTACAATGAATGGATCTCACCCTGAAAGGTAACACGCCCCAAGCCAAGCCAAGCCAAATGCAAATGCAATGCAAAAGGCATTGTCTCATGAATTTGCTGTTAGGCACTAAATATTGCAAGCACAGGTTGAGTTCATAATTTGGATTTATTACTTTCGACAGGCACAGCAGGGCGCGCGCGGGCTACCTCACACTTTCACCACGTGTACATAGATTTCCTTACTAGGTCATTAAAAATACTTCAGTGTGGATTATTACGTTTACACATTGATTAAAACTAGGTCAAGTAATTTCATTCGTTTTTGTATATATTTTTCGATTTGTTGTGTTTTCCATATTTGTAATAAATACGTACGTAGTCATTGAATTTCTACGATATCGGTATCTGTTTACATTGGAATTTCTAATTTAACCAAGAAATATAGAAAGAATAGAGAAAGTAGCAGGAGAAAGCACGCTTTCTCCTGCTTTCTCTTTATGAAATGAGTTTCAGGCCAGGAAGGGAGACGGAGGGAGAGAAAGTTCTCTTTCTCTGGTTGTTTAATTTTTCCTTGTTCCCATTGTGGTTTTTGGTTTCTCTCTTTGAAACGCACGTCAAGTCGTCTCAAGTCCCTTCTTTTGACTCCAACCAACACAAAACACATGGAGTAAAAGTAAAGTACCTTTGTATTATGACATGACTGGAACTTCAGTACAGGGTTTGTGTTCTGTTCTAGTCGTAATCCGAGTCAAGGCACTGAACTACATTGTTCCCAACATTCCTTTCCATATCCTTTACCATTAGGAATTAACGCACAATCTAATGGACAAGGTACCAAATATGTGTCAAAACCTGACATATGTCAGAATATACGAGTCATGTAGTCTAATTTGTTCGAATTTAAGTTCCAGAAACCCGTTCTATATTTGGGACCCTGTACAATGAAAGTTAAACCGGAAACTCCCTATTCGTTCCGTCGGAATAAGAAGGCCGTTAAAAGAAGGGCAATAGCCTTTGTGTGTTTTTTTGGCTATGAGCCTGAGTCCCTTTCAACTCAAGCTGAAACCAATGATTATTGACTCGACTCTATCCAGATCTAGCTACAGCTAGCATTCGGTTCCACTTCTACATGTATATCTATTTCTATGCGTGTATGTATGTATTAAATCCCGAGGGAAGAAGAAACCGCAAAGTTACACTTCACTCTACAGTATACACGTACATAGACGTAGACGTAGACTAAAGAATTGGAGAATGGGGTAGATGGAGAGAGTCGGAAGAAAACCGCCTTGACATGACTTGACTGAGTCTCTGTTCAAAAGACGAAGAGCTGAACAGGGATTTAGTGAGGGATGGATTTATATTCACAAAGTCTAAGACTATCATCTCCAACAGAGGAAGACCACAACAGAAATACACCGTACATCTACAATTCTACCTTAGATAGCTAGATATATATGGTTAGAATCTAGTTGGTTCTCCTATTGTATTGTAGTATTGCCTCCCTCGTCCTGTCCAAATTTAACATTCCTTTAGATCACACACCCCAAAAAACCGCAGGCACGGATCTGATCTCTCTGTGTGTCTTTGAATTGAACATACATAACGTACCTGACGTCTAATCGTCCACAGCATTAATAATGCAAAGAATGTACACACGTAGAGCTAGAACTACTACCAGTGGATGCGTCGGGGCCGTTCTAAGTTTTGTCAGTGGCCCACTAATAAAGGTTCAAGTCTATAACCCAAATAATTTTTTTTGTAGAATAGAATTCTCCAAAATGTTGAAATTGGTAGAGCCAAAATATTCGAAATTATTTAGAATGACAAACGTTCAGAAATCGGGTTGGACAGGGCCTAGTTGATTTTATACCCTAGAACCGCCTCTGACAAAGTCTCGTAGACAAAAACTCCATGGATTTTGCATGTATATACAAGAAAATACGAAACAACCCTTTCGAAAGGATAAACAAGGTGAGAAGGCTTCGGTTTGGAAGAAAATACCTTTTGGTTTCATAGAGAGAATACCAAATCAAAATCTCATCCTTGTACATACGAACACGGCATGGGAAGGAGAAAGTGGAGAAAGCCATCTCACGTACGTACATTGTACATTACATTACGCCTACGCCTATCCATACCTTTACATATGCTGTGTTGTTTTGTACTGTATTTAAATTCTAAAGAAGAAAAGGAAATCTAAAGACATTTTGCAGATGAATGCGAATGCGACCGAGTCAATGAATGCTAGTCTACAGTACACAATAAATAGAGTGGTGAAGCTCCAAGGTGTGAATACTAATCAGTAAATTTTTTATTGCTACATAAATAACACGAATTCAAATTTTCATCCATTACATTATTTTTGAAATTTTTTTAAATCTATTAGATTCGATTGCTGAGTCAAATCTTGTTTTCGAGAGCACCTTAAGAATTTGAACGATTTTTCTGTGCCCTGCTGCCATGCAAATACGGACTGCAAATATCTTCTCTCTTTTTTTTGCACTAACACTAACCAAGTTTCACGTGGAGGCCATGCCATGGGACGTGAGTTTGAGTGCATGAAATATGAGCTGACTGAAAGTACTTTCCCTTGTACAGCGATCAATCCTACTTTCCATTCAACGTATCCTGGAATTGATTTTGAAGGGTTTCTGTCAGTCCAAATGGTTTGGCCTTTAATTTTACATAAAAACTCCAGGAGCAGTTTCTATTTGTGTATGTATGTAAAAAAATCCAAATCCTTTCCAGTCGTAGTCGTAAACATGATTTATGTTTAGTCTTGAAAAGTTGAAGTAGTTTGTTTCAGTAAACTGGTCCAAATTCGATAAACTATTACATCACAGCGTGAGCGTGGAGAAAACCAATTTGTGACATACATGCGTATTCTAATGAGAAAAATTTTGTCACAGCAGGACAGGAATGCCAATTTTTAATTAGCATTGGAATACATAGGTCTACCATATGGCGTAGTGGGTGGTACAGGTGTACAGATCGCTCTCGCTGTGCTGGAGTTCAATTCCTCGGACCTCCTCTCCCTCGGGTTGCTTTTAAGAGGTTTTTCTCCATTGGTTTTCCTACTACTAGGGTAACTACATAATTAATATGTAAATCCCTAGGCCAAATGAGAAGCAACTCGCAAAAAGACACACGAAATGCACAAAATATTTTATTCAGCATCGCCTATGTCAATTAATGTACTTTTTATAATAAATGCTTCATAATTTCTATTGATTCCAGAATTGGTAAACGGCCAATTTTCTTCATCTCACTTGCCCTCTACCTAATTCTTCGATTGGTGAGTCTATTCATAACACAATATTTCACTGGTATGGTGGCCGCTACACTGATAAGTTCAATGGGATACCCAATGGTGAATGTGATTCCAACGTTAATAATTTCTGAGCTCTCCGATGATGGCAAGTAATAACACTCCAGTATTTACATCATAATTTTGTGTAAATATTTTTGAGCGTAAACTTTAACTTTTACAAAATTTTTGACTGATATTTCATCAGGATTTCGTGCCTGGGTGTACACTTTGACAACCTTGGTCTACGTCGTCGGAATGGCAGCTGTACCTTACATTGCTTATTTCGGTGGTCATTGGTTCTACATAGGTTTAGTGACGACTGTGCCCAGTTTCTTAAGTTTCCTCTCATGGTTCCTCCTCCCTGAGTCCCCAAGATGGTTGACCTCAGTGGGTCGAACAAAAGAAGCAGCTCAAATTCTTTATGAAGTGGCAAAGGTCAATGGAACACAGGAAAAGTTTTCCCTTAGTGAATTAGAAAAAATTTTGGAAGGGATTTCTGAGTCACAACAGAAGAAGGATGTGAATAAACCAAATATGTTCGCTTTATTCAAGAGAGGTCCTTTGGCTAAACGTTTGGGCTACTTAACAGTTTCATGGTAAGATTAAATTTGTTGTACTACGGTGGAATCTCTAAATATCAATCTCCCCTATATCGCACACTTCTCTATACCGACCAGAATGTCAGGAACACAAGAACTCCCTTTGCATACACTTCTTTGTTATTCCACTTTCTGTGTATTAAACTTTCTCTTCATTGGACACATTTTGGTGCATTTTTCGAGTTCGTTATATAGATAGTCCACTGTACTAATTTCATCCAGTTTTTCATTTTACCATAAACTCTATAAAATAATACCTATAAAAAATCGTTGGTCTATTTCAGAATTGCCACACCCTAAATATGGGTAAAGTCAGCATTATGGTGAGATTGGCAATTCAAGGGTTAGCCAGAGCAGGTCCCAGTTTGGCACAATACGGTGTGTCCACATCAGACGCCCTCAAAATTCTCCAAGCCGTGGAAGCCTCATTCGGAGCCACAGAAGTTGCAATGGGAGCCAGAATGATTCCTTATTTTGAGGCAGCTGCCAAAAGTGTTGGACTTGCTCCGAATATTGGTGTCAATACTTATCATGCCGTTTATTTCTTGTTTGGTATTTAAATTCAACATGGTATACGTCATGAATAAATCCTGGAACAAATTCATTGTATAAATCTAATTAATTTTTAATTAATTAATTAATTAACATAGAAAATTTAGCATAAGTCTTACTCTTAATACAGGACTTAGCATGGGCAAAAGCTATAATGTTACAGTTAGGTTCATTTGAGCCGAGCACATGGGCGCACTGAAGAACACAAGAATTTCCTATTGAACTTTTTAATTGAGAAAACCGGTTTTTAAGAGAAAGAATTTTTGCATACATTTTACACTGCACAAGCTAAAAACTAGGTTTATAGGTTTCAGGACGTAAAGAAATCAAAAGGAAAAGTGGTTGAGGATTTGTGAGTCTGATTCATGTGTTTTAGTTTCACATTCGCTTCATGCATTGACATGAAGCCATACGATTTTACATTAATAGTACTCGTGTGTATTTCTTTGATTATTCTGTGCTCTGCAAAGAAAAAACTAAAAAAAACTTATAAAAAAATCAGTGAAAAAAGCGAAGAATCTGAAGCCGAAGAATTTTGTTATGACAATCCATCATGTGGACCGGAAACTTGGCCCGGTGTGTGTTCGGCTGGACTGTCCCAATCACCCATCCATTTGGACAATCACGTACAGAAATTAAAAATTCTTCCGCCCAGAAATTGGTACATGTACAATACGAAGACGTCCACGGAGACCGGTACTTTTATTATACAAAATACTGGGCATACACTTGAAGTCAGTTTTCCTGAAGGGCATGGGCCGATTTTAAATGGAGAATCTATTGGACTACCCTCGGGTGACTTCATGTACGTATAAAATTCAAAAAAATTCAAAAAAGTATGGAAAATTCAAAAAATTCAAAAAAATTCAAAAAAATTCAAAAATTCGAAAAAGTTCAAAATTTTTAAAAAACTAATAATATTTTTTTAGATTTGCTCAAATGCATTTTCATTGGGGCGCCACTGACCACGCCGGTTCAGAACATGTGATTTCTGGTCCACGCAACACAGCCCTTGAACTTCATATTGTTCATTACTCATCAAAATATGCAAATTTTGAAGAAGCCTCAAATATTGAAAATGATGTGAATGCGATCGCCATTACCGCCATTTTATACGAAGTGAGTTCAACAGAGCACAACCTAGAACTTGAACCGATTACGGATTCAATTCCCCTCGTACAAAAATATCGGGATTCTGAAAAAGGAGTCGTCGAAATCCATGGCAGAAAAATCAACATACAAAATATGTTTCCACCCGTACAAAATTTTTATCGATACTGGGGGTCACTGACAACACCCGGTTGTATGGAGAATCGTGTATGGACAGTTTTCAAACAACCGAATAAAATCTCTGTCCACCAGATGGCAGCATTTAGGAGTTTGTTTCAAAAGAATAATAAAGATTTTCAATTGACGAATCATCGTCCGATTCAACCCCGGAATGGAAGACCGGTTTGGTATTACATCATGGCCACAGGTGGCGTGGACTGGACGTTTCATGTACTGTCGGCTATGTATACGGCCACAAGGGACTTCTTGTACAAGCATCGGATATTTATTTCACCTGTACACCAGAATTTTCTTAATTAATTTTCGTTGTTGATTTTTTTTGTAATTTATTTGTTGAAATAAACATTGTTTTCCATAAACTAATTTGTTCAATTTTTTTGTTCCACCCTGTAGACTTGAGAGCTCTTATATAATTTATTTATTTTGCCTGTTTGTCACACCTGCCCCCGTGTTGATTTCAAATGGGAAAAGACCTTGAAATTTATTACCTATGTTAACTCCCTACCTGTTCAAATTCAATCTTATCAGAACAAAAATATTATTGGACCACTGCACTACTGAAACTGAACATCCAATTGTGAATTAACTTTACGTACATTTCAAATACGATTCATATTGTGGCAGAGTACAAATTTTTTAATGTAATTTTTAAAAATAATGAAACACTTTGTAAATTCTTGCATTTTCGTAATTTTGTCTATAATTTTGGGCGTCAAGACTGACGATGGCCCAAAAATTAAAATACCATTGGGTGAATTACAAGGAAAGTATATGAAATCAAGGGGTGGAAAAACATACTCTGGTTTTTTGGGAATTCCGTATGCTGAGCCACCAAAACGATTTGAGGTAAAAAAAATGATTAGTTTGATATTTTTTAACAATTGCGAATTAAAATTATCATGCAATTTTTTTTGAAGGCGCCAAAACCAGTGAAAAGTTGGGAAGGTATTAAAAATGCAACTAATTTTGGGAGTCAATGTTCACAAGGTGTTCTTGGAGGATTTCAACCTGAACAGACTGGGAGTGAAGATTATCTTTACTTAAATTTACACACCAGACGTAAGTTCAAAGGTCAAAATTATTTCGAACGACCCTATTTACAGGGTGTTCCAAAAAAATAAGTCATCTTCATTTTATTCCACGACATTACTTATGGAGCACCCTGTACTTTAATTACAGGTAGATGGTAATTTTCCCGTGATGGTTTATATTCATGGTGGAGCATTCATGATCGGAACAGCGGAATCTTACGGAGGGACATTTTACATGGATGAAAATGTTGTGCTCGTGACCTTGAATTACAGACTGGGGGCCTTTGGTAAATAAAGTGACCAATTCATTCAAAGAATAAAATAATAACTACAATTATAAAATCAATTACCTAGGGTTTTTGAGCACGGGAGATGGCGTCATTTCTGGAAACTTTGGGCTTAAGGTCCAAAATCTGGCACTTCGATGGGTACAAGAAAATATCAAATCGTTTGGTGGAGATAAAGATAAGGTCACAATTTTGGGAGAAAGTGCAGGCGCAGCCTCAGTTTCTTACCATGTTTTGTCACCAATGAGCAAAGGTCCGATTTTTTTTCTATTTTCAAAATTAATTCTTAATTTTTGATTAACTCAAAAAATTTGATTAGCATTTTTAGTGCATAATATTTTTCAGGTTTATTCCACCGAGCCATTTCTCAAAGTGGTTCTGCTCTGATTCCATCCGCCCTTGTTTTGAACCCCAAAGAGGTCGCATCTGAATTGACCAAGAAACTTGGATGTCCAACAGATGACTCTCAAGAAATGACGAATTATCTAAAAGGGAAAACCGAAAGTGACATTTTGGAAGGACAAAGTTCTTTCACAGTACGCAAATCAAAATTTAATAATAAAAATTCAAAATTCATTTATGAAAATAAATTTTCGGTACTTAATATTTTGTTGAAGCAATGGCACATGGATCCAATTGCACCTTTTGCCCCTACAGACACAGCCCAAAACCGTCAATACGACGGTTTTGGGCTGTAAATAAAACGACATCAATTTCGCTCGCCAGTGTACATGGCTTGGATGGGCTTCACATCCCCCTTGTAGATTCTGGGTCGTTTGTGCTTGTATATAATTCCTTCTCCCCTGTGCTGGACTAATTAGGCAATCGATAAGCATCTATTGATGCTTGCATCTATATGGAGTAATAATAAAAACAAACAAACAAACATGGAATTTGTGCAATAAAATAATATTAAGCGATTTGAAATTATGATAAAAATGAATTATGTTTCACACTACTCACTTTGCGAGCTTATAAAAATACGAAGAGAATGGGAAGCGTAGATGGTTAAATACTAATTAGATTATTTCAGGGTCATCATTAGCTTATTCGTGAAGTAAATTAATTTCCATGTGATTCCTAATGTCTGTGGTTTTTGAAAATAACCAAATAAACGTATTTCAAGTTGAACCGGTCTGCATGACTTGACTGTTTCCCATTTAAGTTTTTAATGGCAATGTGTTTACTTAATTTTAAATAGAATAGCTCGATCATGACAGATCAACTCTTCAACTGATCGATCGATAGATTCCAGTATATTAACTCGTAAATCATTTTACAAGAATGCAGACCGGATATAAATTAGTGATACATTTATTAACATTGACATTACTATTACAACAATATTGAATCATCATTTCAATACAAACATGACTTTGGTAATTCTAATACATTCCAGCCGTAACACACCCACGGATAAATCAATGGAATATCTTCATGTTATTAAGTGTAGTCAATGACGTATACAGTGCAAGGGACAGTGACATTTGACATGAATGATTTCAATCAGGTCTGGCTACAAATGCGCGAGTTTGAACAAATCTCACCAAACCTATCTTAATTCTCAACCAGTATACACACATACAATTGCGAGCTTCTCTCCAAAATCTGCGAACCTGCGTGCGCAATCTATTAAACCAGTATACACACATACTATCGCGAGCTTCTCTCCAAAATCTGCGAACCTGCGTGCGCAATCTATTAAACCAGTATACACACATACTATCGCGAACTTCTCCCCAAAATCTGCGAACCTGCGTGCGTAATCTATTAAACTTCTCATGCGTAACCCAATACTCTTGAACCATGAACATAGTACAGATGAAAATACATGCTATGTAGATATAAAATACCGTTGCAACAGTTGAGTTCAATTTTAGAGGTTTTAGTTCAATCGGATCATCATACCGCCCCAGCACACTGATTTAAAGTTTATGGTGTTCCAAGGAATCCAAAACCTCTAACCATCTCCCGTAAATCCCAGACTGAATTGCGAGATGAAGTTGTTCACGAATTGAACCACCATCTTCCCACATCTCTTCCACTGAGACTCCAAACTCAGCCTTGAAGGACGAATATTTTCCTTTCTACATTTTTGTGTTGTTGCTGTTATTGTATTGTCGGAGTTTGAGGATTTCGTTGTCCATTGTCCTCGTACTGCCAACGTGGGCACGTTTGTTGCACTTTAAAATTAAAGGCTCATCAGCCTCGGTATATGTCACAGGGGCCACGAGGTTATTCAATATAGTTCCGTACAAGCTGTTGTGTTTCTTACTATTCGAGAGACGACCTCTTACTTCCTTACCGAATGCAGTGTTTTTACGAGCTGAATCTATACATTTGGCCCAGGAAATATTAAATTCTGATGAGTTTAAATAACTGTAATCGTTTGTGCTTGCGGCCTTGAACGCAGCTTTAATCTGATCCATAATATACATGTCATCACAAAAGAATGTCTGCAGTGTGTATTGTTCCTTGTTTTGAACATGAATTGTGTAATTGTGAGCTCCCAAGTCCAGGAAGGTCTCGAGTCTTGACTCTGGAATTGGAGCTGTCAGATCCGTGGTCACAATTCCTCTGTATGCATTGGTGAGGACTAACGCGACCAGAAGGGTTGGAGCTAGCATCCAGTACAAGTACGAATGTCCACGTGTCAGTACTGGTTTGAGTCCAACGCCTTGCTCCAAAAAATAACAGAACAAAATGAACACAACACTCTGGTCAATCCGTTTAATGTTCCAAACGATATTAAGGAAAACTGTGAGTGTTGTTAGGGTAACAGCCATAAACAACCAAACAGGAAGCATGAAGGGTTTGATATAACCCTCAAAGGATAAGGCACTTTGAATTCCATCGCAAGTGATGAATGTGAGTGACAACGATTGAAGCTTGAAGTAGTAGGAGAAGGAATGGAAAGGAGGACCCTCCTTATAATATACTAAGTAACTGTATTTTTCCTTGCGGAGCATTTTATATACAATACTAGAACATGGATTTGGATTAAACGGTCCGTTAGTAATCAGATCATACATTGTAGTGTTTCTGTACTGGTTTAACATTAACGATGTCATGACGAGGTTTCTCAGCTTGATTGCTTCACCCTCAAATTCTCTTAGCCGAGGAGAGTTAAAATACATACGGGAAGGAAACGGAGAATCAAATGAACAATTCTTGGTCTCTATATTCTTCAACTTAATAGCGAGTCTTCCACATAACTTTTTATGGTACACTTTGTACACCTCGTTTAATTCTGAAGTCTTGTTCATGTTTGAATTCAACTTGTAGCCTCGTATTGATTCTTTACCACGGCCAGTACACACCTGTCCGATCACGCTAATCGGTGTTCCCGGCTGGAAATGTATGACATAAAGTTTGAAATATTGATCGGCAATGGCAATCATGTTTACATCCCACTTATCTGTCATACTACGCCAAGGTTCGTTTTCAAACATGTCGTAACTCTTTCGTTTTCCATCTCCTTCGTTGGCAAAGCCGTGGACGATATAAACATACTGATTCACGTACACAATCATGGATGACAAATGCTCATCATAAGGAGAAAGAACTCTCAAACGCAGAAAGGAATTAGCATTTCTATGCACATCACTGAGTACGTCAGAGGTTAAATGTTTTTTGGTTCTTGGGAGGATAACAAACTGTGCGACACAGTAGTATTTTAAAATAAATGCTCCCATAAAAAGGCTTTCAGTCAAAGACTTCCCTTTAGGATCAGATCGCGTGACTGGTTCATGGGGCTGAATGTAGGGAATGGATGTTTCAAAAGTCACTAGGCGAATGTAACATGACTGAAATGGAGTCAAGAATTGGTTCATGTCCCAAGCCTCTGACCGTTCGCTCATGATCGGTGTACTTGAGACTCCGACCAAAGTAAATAATATAATACTTGTTGAAATACAGATAACATTGTAACCACGCGTCATTTTGTCGAACTTATAAATTTGACTTATAGTTCAAAGACGAAAAAACCAGAACCAATAGAAGAAATAACCCTGCACGGGATTATCAACACACAGCAAAGTTAGACGCAAATTCCGCTAAGTGTTACGTCACACATGATATTCAGATTCCAATATATGACAGGAGCGCTGTTTCTAGAATTCGGGGAGTTGTTGAGCACAGTCTTCGTTCCTACGTGACACTATATTTCCAAAAACCACTGCTTTCGGTACCACACGAAGAAATGTAATGTTTAAACATTTAAAAGTGTAAGGCGCATAAGTTCGAACGGGAATCATTAAAATTTACACTTGACATTTACATTTTCTCGTACAGTGTGCTCGTCGACACGAAGGAAAAGCAATCTCACGGTGTTGTACTTACGCGGGCTCTAGTTCAGCCCTCCTGTTTATTAATATACAAAGTGTAAGGGGCATAAGTTCGAACGGGAATCATTAAAATTTATACTTGACATGTGCTCTTACAGTGTTATCGAGCACAAAGTACGAAGGAAAACCCGATCTCGCGTTGCTGTTTTGAATTGTGCTCTGGTACAGCACTCCCATTAATGGCACTGTTAAAATTGACTGAATGCTGAAGATGTGTTATGAACAAATCTGATCGCGTTATAAACACAAGTCTTGTTTCGGTGGTCTAAAAAATTTACCCGAGTGAAACGGAAGGCAGAGCGCGTATAGTTTTGTATAACTTGGATGTGGTGCCTCAATTATGAGACTTATAAATATTTGGTTCACTTCGGCTGAATAATACAGTTTGTTGTACAACACCTGACGATGAATTCATGGCTACTCAATTTGAAATATTGAGTTCTTGGTAGGCATATATTAAAATCGAATGACTCACGCATAAAGAGAATAGTTGGACACAACGCTAAGTAGATTGTACTAAATTATTTTTTAGACCAGCTACCATACTGTCGGACCTATGTGACGTTTGAATGGAAATGTACTGGGAATGTAATAATTAAATGTTATGTAAAATGTGCTAATGCATGTCTTTGTGTTTGTATGAGAGCGTGGGTGAATGTACTGGAGGGTCTGGAGTCGTGAGCTGGTCAGTTAGTCTTGGGAGTGAGAGTCGGAAGGAAGTTGCGTCTGGATGCGTGAGTCGGACACAGTCACTTGGGGTAGCTTGAGTAGGAGAGAAGTCTGGAATCGTACTTGTGAATGAGAGTCCAGTATTGGATCTCGTATCGTAATTGTGTCTTATGAGTGATTGAGTGATAAATCTTAAATAACGTTTTCGTAGGCCGTGTATTCTATTTCGGTAGGGAATAAACTAATCTTAATTTATCGTTTGAATCAATTGCTTGCGTTTTGAGTGTGATTTATTGTCGAGTGATTGTCATTGATCGAAGCACGGTTGGGGTAAATTAGGACTTGAATGTGGGTGATTGAACGTTGGTCTTGAGGAAGGTCGAGGTCAAGGAGAGAGCAGAGTCTACGCTAAGAATATGACGATTTCTAAGCTTATATTTTCAGATAAGTTCATTAGTTGCGTACGTGTGTTTGTTACTCACTTCGACATTTGTCCGACACTACTCTTCAAATATGTAGACATCATTATTTCTGTGTAGAAACAGAAACGTCAATCGCTCGCAATGAAAGTACCAAAAATTCCATACTCTTTGGGTCTAAATTGGTACCTCTGACATTTCCCGCTGTTGTGGTAGGGTTAGACTCGCAAGCTTTCGCAGTGGTGGTTTTAGACAACATGGCAAGGGTATTTTCGCTTAAGGGTGGTTTCTTCCTTCACTTGGTAAATTATAAGTTTTAAGGAAAATGGGTGTCGTCTGTTTTCCCTTACAAAGATTGTCAATTATGGTAATGTCTTTTACACACTACTACTAGAATGAACAACTCTTTGAAATCAGTCAAAAATTCAAGGTTTGAGGTTCAATACCAGTCGGTCACAGTCACAGTCAGTATACCCTAACAATGTGTAACGTAATACAACAATTTGGAGAAATTCCATTTCACGCTAATATTATGATTATTCTGGCCTCAACACTAAACGTAATTAATTTTGACTGTTATTATCGAAATAACCAAGTAACAATATTAACTACGGATCATATTCTCAATGCAACGACGAGAAGTGCAACCTGGACATCTTCAGAGATTGATTTTGTTCTTATAACTGTTGAATTGGAGGACGAATCCTTTCAAATTTTAAACTTAATTGGATCTACGAAAAGTCCAGTCATAATGGTCAATTGGTTTGATACGATGGACAGTCTTGAATCAAAAATACATGCTAAGTTGGATGGCATTCGAAACTATGGATTAGATTCTCATCTGTTCTTTAATCTAGTTAATTGTAAGAAACTGATTGAAGTGTATTCTTTATTCGGTACGAGAATTTCATCAGTGGTGGCGATGGCGATTTCTAGTTCAAACCAGACTGATACCAATTTTATGACCTCCTTAGTACAACGTCGGAAAAATTTTAGACAAGGAAGAATCATCGGAACTCATGTGGTAAGACAATTTTATTTTTTATATCCTTGAGATTATCGGAAACAGCTAAACAAATTGAAGCCTTTCTTCTGGTTTTACTTTTAGAGAACCTGGAATATGAACACAACTAGTGGGCGACAAACGTCTGAATGGAATAACCAGACATACACACCAACTTATCAGTATTTGGCGTTTACACAAGATTTCCTTAATTTTTCGTAAGAGAACACGAAAAGCATATTCTAATTAGAAATCCGTCAAGTTGTTATGTATTAATGATGAATTACATTATATAACAGCTTACAAACAATAACTACCACAACATTCACAAAATTGGACTCAAATGGGACTTGGCATGGAATGATAGCTCAAGTTTTGAATAGAGAAGCAGATTTAGCAATTAGTGCTGCTGCTTTGGCGGCTCGAACCGCTCAAGACATCCGCTTTCTATTGCCACTAACCAGCACTGATGTGTAATAACTTAAGATTAAACTAAAACATACTCTCTATGTAAAATTACTTCTTAAAGGTCCGGACCGAATTTCGGCAAAGCAATGGTTGCGATTTGCACTTTCCCATTAAAAATACACTCATTAATTGACATAGCCGAGGCTGAATCAAACATTTTGTGCATTTCGTATGTCTTTTTGCGAGCGGCTTCCATTTGGCCTAGGGATTAACATATTAATTATGTAGTTACCCTAGTAGTAGGAGAGACCAGTAGAGAAAAGTCTCTATAAAGCAACCCGGGGAAAAGCAGGTCCGAAGAATTGAACCCCAAGACAGCGAGAGCGATCTGTCCACCTGTACCACTACGCCATTAAAATTGACCTGTCACTTTCCTATATATTAGAAACGGTTTCTCCTAAACTATA
>JAQGCB010001186.1:0-15689 GCA_034698835.1 Protaphorura tricampata | reverse complement strand
AGTTAATCTCCGATTAGCGAGTTAATTGGAGAATATCGGGCGATTAAGTTAATCGTAGATTAACTCCAAGATAATCTTCGATTAGCGTTAGCACAACGCATTTCTGCTTAATCTCCGATTATCTCTGGACTTAATTGGAGATTAAAGTTAACATGCTTTGATACAACCGGCCATTAGATTTACTTGTGAATTTTATGACATGGAAGTTAAACACATTGAGGTAATTCCCCAATTCTTCCAGCTTCCATACCAAGTGGAAATCACATCCAAGCGAGAGAGTACAAAGGATGCCAAGAACCAAATTTCGTAAAAGATCAATGTGGGTGTCATCGGAATCCCACGGGTTTCTTTTTACCAAATTGAAGAGAACAGCAATTTTTGTGACTGACATGATTGTCAAGACAAAAAACCATTTGAACCAATCTCGTTTTTTCTCAACTCGAACGATTCTATTCATCAATTCATCCCAACGGAATGGAAGGAGTCCCAAATAGTTTCCGTAAGTTATCACAAATTTAGTTATACGAATTTGAGATTCGAATTCCATTTTCTACGGAGTTCCTCTTAGAATTTTATTTATTTGTGGTGTGTAGAAAATAGCTTACTCGAACCAACCACTAGGAAAGACGATTACGCACTGACCTTGCCACGCGACTAGGGCGAAGTCTAAATTGATCTATTTTATCCATTTAATTTAACCAATTAAATTTTAATCAATCAATTAAAAACAATCCGTTATCAAATAGGTTGGATGTTCCTGTATTACAACCATGTTTGTCTTTAAACCATTCATAGAAGTATATCTTTTTAATTGAGAAATCCTACCGACAATGGGACATTACGAACTGTAGAAAATATTAAAAAAAAGAAACTCCAGAAAATTTGAAACTTGGTGGACTGGTCAATTAAAATATACAGATTCCAAAAATCATAATAACTCGTGCCATCTAATGTATAGAAAAACAAGAGAGGGAGCTACCACCATACCACTTAATGTGTAGAGAAACCGGCATGGTGGTAGCTCCCTCTCTTGTTTTTCTATACATTAGATGGCACGGGGTTTTGGACTTTGACCCCGCCGGGCGGGTCGAAACCGCAATGGGGGCACGAGTCATTATGATTTTCGAAATCTGCATATTTTAATTGACCACTCCACCGAGTTTCACATTTTTTTGAAACTTACAGTTCGCGAGGTTCCATTGTCAGTCGTGTCTGGGTCATGTGAGTGAATTTTGATTCACTTGGAAGCCCCAAACCTAGAGAAAAGTTCATCACTATGCTTTTAACCTTTCGACACTCGGTCGGTCAGTGCAGAGGCGTAGGCGTAGGAGCAGTGGTCTATGGGAAGGACACCATTAAAAACCACTCGGACGAAAGTGAGTAAAAAGGACCAGAGTCAATTTGTTCATTTGTAGACGACTTGAACAGCTGCATTAGGATTACGCCTTGGTCAGCTTCTATATATATTCTGCTGAGACCATCAGTCCGATTCTACTACGACACTAGGAGTAGGAGTCCACTTGAGGTCGAGGTTCTCTCCTCCTGTCTCGTGCATAGAATTGAATTGGACTGTAGAATGGAGAGAAGAGGAAGAGAAAAATAGAAGCATTAGTGTTGGATGGAGATGGACGAGAGAAGCATGTCATGGATAGAAAAACGGAGCTTTACTATCCATTCGTACCGTAGGTAGTGCAAAAAAAAGTGTGACGTAAGTAAGTTCCTTATTCCAGATGCACTTTTTTCAAATCAACCGAAATACGTAGCTCTCGTCTGCACTGCAGTTTCTTTAAAAGGCACAAACTAACATGGCGACAAGGTTGTCTGGTCTGGTTCATTTAAAAACTTAAAATCAGCAAAAATGTTTCAATGTCGGCTAAATTGTAAAATCCTTCCATCCTAATGAAAATTCCCCAATGTGGAGTATAAAAGTACAATTTTGAATTTGGCCGCAACATATAAATACATACACTGGTAGTGCAATGGCAAGAAATGGAAACGTCTAAGTCCACTATCCTATATTCTGAAGAGGAGAGGAATTTCAGAGGAAGGCATTCGCCCACGTTCCCATTGTGTACAAAGAGCAGAGGATATCTTCAAAAGGTGACAAAATCCTGAATGAGGGTGAAAGCGGATTTTATTCAACCAACCGAGGCCGGCTTTCTCTCTTTTCAAATATAAAGTTACCGTCTCACATGTATTTTATATATCCGATCCCATCCAATCATATCAAACACATGAAGACGATACATTGGCGTGGAAGTGGAAGAAATTCCTATTGCATTACATTTAAAAGGAAAATTTCGAGTGAAGGATTCTTCACCAGAAAGGACAACCAGAAAGGTTCCACGAGAATTGCCTTTGATATTTCTAAGCCTACTTTCTCCAACTTTCACCTTATGTGTTACGCTGAACCGCAACATTTGCAAGCTTAAAAATTAATCTACAGCTTTTGCTTATATTTTATTTCGTATTCACCCTTGCCACCTTGCTATGTCAAGGGTTGTCTCTCAGGCCAGACATGATTCGAATAAATAATTTTGTTGACCATTTACCCTACTGTTTTTTTTTCGGTAAAAAGTTCAATATCAGTATCAGCAACGAATCGGTCACCTTTCTTAATACGTCTAGACTTTTTCTAATGTCCTGGGTAGTGTGAAGAAATAAAAACAGACAGGCGTGGTCATAATGTTTCCCCGTAATGTGAGCAGCTGAAAGAATTTACTGTGAAAGGAGAGCAGCAACAAAACAATACTAGAGGAAATCCAAGACAAATGAACAAGAGTGTTGTTTCTGGGATCGTCTTCAAGAATTCTTGTGGAGTTTGAAGGAGTCGGATACACAAGTATTAGGAAACGGTAGCCTCGTAATTGAGCTTGTTTTCCACACTTGTTTCTATCTACAAAAGTGGAGCCCAACAGTCTACACGGACAAAACGATAAGATATTCGGAGCGTGAGTTGTTGTGGGTAGAATCCATGCATTCTGAAATAGTCCAAGTGGGTTTCATCCAAGGACCTTGCAGAAAAAGAGCATCGAAAGCTCAGAAGATTCAGACAAACTTGGTTCAATATTACACAAAACAGGCTATCAAAATGCAGTAGAAAGAGATATTTTTGAGGTCTGAATCCCCCGCTTGAGCCTGACTTTTCCTTCCTCGTCTATTTTCATCTTCTCTGACTTCTTCTTTGACCTTACTGCTACCACCGGATAGTGTAATCCATTTTCCTGCAAATAGTGCATCCGCATAATAGGATTTCCCCTGCAACAATCTCCAAAGCGGCTATTCGTAGGAGGCAAACATGTATCATATCAATTTTTTTAGAATATCATGTTTGCAAACCGATTTCGGTCGAATGTACAATTTTTTAAAACCAGATTAATCCGGCATACATAGGTTATATTTTGTCGAGAAACACTCAACCGATACTCGAAAGCTACAAACAAAGTAATGTATTTTCTTTAGTTTATCACCAATTATTGATAATAAATGGACGGCGTCATCTGTCGGTCTATACTAAGACACTTCTTATTCCAACCTGCCACCTAAGTAGAAAGACCTTTCTTTGCTTTCTCTTTTATATAAATTGTATGAGCCTTTTTATCGTCGCCTTAGTCATTGGAACTACTATAACAAATCGTAAACGAGACTGTGTACCGTTACTGTAGAGAATTGAATAAAGCTGCGTGATGCCAGATTGCTTCCTAATGTACGAGACTACATTATTTATTTGGTCAAGTAGTAGTAGGTTTCCACACAGCTCAGCAAATTTCAAACTTTTCCCAAAGAAACTTTGAACATGAAACCACAAAAAAATGCGTAAAACTCACTCAAGTCTGGATACTCAAAACATAAATCGATGGATTCAAAGAAACATGCAAGCTTGAAACAAATATTGACCAGTCTTCTCATAAGTTTTGTAAATACAAAGAGAAAACAGTATGCGTGGTAAATGTATTGGTCGGCGTCTTTAGTCTTTCAAATTATTCGAACTGTTTGTACACAGGGTGGTTCAGAATTTGTGATCAGTTATGCCTGTTTTTCTCTACTAAAGGAAAATTGTAGAATATATGAGCAAGTTTGCATTGGGCGGCCACCTCTGAAATGCGACCGGAGTACATATTTTAAATAATTAATTTTGTTGATCGTGCGAGGACAGTTTTTTTTTCTAAATGCAGATTTTCTCGTCCTGTATGCATACTATAATTTTTATTCGGTATCTAAAAAATAATAGAAACCCAAAGGAAATCTGTACGTATTGAGACAGCTGGAGCTAGTTAAGGAAATGCAGAGGAAACAGCTGAAGGGTGAAAATGAAAGAAAGCAAGAGAAAATCTAAGCATGGCTAAAATCTTTGTAGTCAGGAGTCTGTGCATGGAAAGATGTGTAATAAAACGGACAGAGAAAGAACAATAACAAGGATCCAAATAGCATGACAAAGACCTATATCCACCACACAGTCCGGCGATTACACAATACGAAAATTGTCAGGGTGTAAACAAGCGCCAAGTTGGTGGAGTACAGCACAGTGAAAAAAAGCGGTGCGGTGCGCGCGGAAAGATTGCTGGGCTCACAAATGAAAAAAATCTTTGCAATAACTAAAGCCATTAAATGAGGTAAATGTTGCGAAACTAACAGTGCGAGTGAATAAAAAAATCCTGTTCCATTCTGCACGTCTTTCCAAACAATAGTGTTTTGGGAATTTCCTTATTTCTCGTTCTCCGCCTTCTCTCTCTGACTCGTCAAGAAAATTGGAATTTTATTTATGCAAAACCTTTTCATTTTCAAGTTTCATTCTTAATCCTTCCGTGGTCTAGACGCTTTTCCTCATGTTCAAATACGCACTATCAAATTGTTTCACAATGCAATTGCACCTTGGCAGTTGGGAATGCACTGAAAATTGCAGAATGAAAGTTATGTTTTATTCAATTCACTCAAAAATATGAGTGTCTAGAGTAGAGATTTAGTGCACAGAAAAAAGTATGGAAACTTCGAGCCAAAATATTTCTGGAGATACGATTCTCTCACCACCTGGATAGTACGCCCACTCAAAACCGGTCGCCTGTGAGAGGTTTCACTGTACAAAACTTGCACAAGCTGCTGCCATGAAATAGTCGGAACTCGTCAGAAGAAAAACACCCGGGAAGGTGTAAAGTACGTACGTAAAAATTAGTTCAACACGCAAAGCGACAAACAGAACGACGACCCGGGTTTTTTGTGTGCCCCGCAGAGTTTTGTCTTCCACACAATTGTTCAATTCAATTGAGATCCAGACCAACCACTGAGATTCACAACTTGTGAGTCTTAAGACAAAAATCATTTCAGCCATTCCACCCACTGTGAAAATTGATTTAACGACGAGTAGGCCACGGGACGGGACGAGTTCTTTTTTTTTCATCTGAGCTTCAAGTAACAAGTAATAAAAAATAATGAATGTGGTCCTTACAAAAATCTCTCACTCTGTCTGAACTTTGGCATTCCATTTACACTTCTCATTAATTTTTGTATAAATAACATTACTAATTCTAATCTTCAGAAAAAACTGGATTGTTGTAGGCCAGAGCTAAAAATGATTTTTGAGAGTAGGTTACATGTAATATTCATATCACAATTAAATTCTGTTTGTATTCCTAGGGGAGACGCTTCGTGGGTGCGGTGCGTGTGCGTATGACCGTCCAGCCGTCTGTCTTCTTCATAACCTGAAGGCTCAAATTCAAATAGTAACATGAAAAGGTGAGATAGAGCAATAGAGAATTATGTTAATATTAAATGATGTTGGGATGCACGTTTTACGAGAATTTTATACTTTGAGAGTGTAAAGAACTTATTTCTTACACCCAAACACATTCTCATGTATATGAATATGGCATGGCACATTCAAAATTTCTACAATCTTGTACGGGTATCAGGCTATATCACTGTGCTAGGGACAAATCGCAAAATAGAGCAATTTTTGAAATACATGAGAATCTAATGTTAGCAATAAGGAGAAAGTGCCCTAGATCAAATGTAAAAAAATCGTATAAATAATACGTGGTGATAGTTGAGTACCTCTTATCAGTATTTTAAATAAATTTGTGTAAATCATTTGTGTTCCATGTAGTTCTAGAAGAGCATTGCGAAGAAATGCTTTCATGCACTTAAATTTCATACAGCATTTCCGTGTTTGACAAACGGACAAATTTTACGAATCGACTGTAACACTTTCTAACCCATCTTCGGGGCTCGGTGCGGGTGGAAGACTTATAACTTTATGTGTGTCTTCTACGTACGTCGGTCTTATACATTTTTTTAGTCGAGACGAGTGTGAGATGATACTATTCATTGATTCGTTCGTGTAAAAGCAAGTACATTATGCAAATGCTACAGAGTTTTTCACACTATGAATATGAAAGAGTTTCAAATTTTGCATACATACATGTGATTTTCTTTTTTGCCCTAAATACATTACTGGGATGATTTTATGAATAACTGATGGGAGTAAAACGGTGTGAGAGGAGCTAGGAGACTAGACTAGTTTTTACTCTTTAACATGGTAGATTTAGACTCCAGTGAAAGTAAATCATGTTAACAGCAGCCCAGTTCCAAAAAGTTTTACTTACTCAGAAAACCTGCACACACACGTACACACATAACACACACGAATTTGAAACTTTGAGTGCGTGGAGTGTAACAGTATCTCTATGACGAAATGAGTTTTATAATTGGTGGAAAGAGAGAAATTCTACGAGTTTTTATGAGTCAAATAACAGGGGGTGATGTGCAAGAATGAAAAATAGTCCATGAGTCAAGATTACCTACTACTACCTAAACTTTTAAATTATTAGTAGAAATGAAGGAGTGGACAATCAAATGATAAAGAGGTGATAAAAAGTTCAACTTTCTTTAGTTAAACTTTCTCAATAGTAATGTATAATGGGTGAAAGTGTGGAAGAAATGTTGTCGCCATTATAATATAAATTACTTAAAAATCCAGACGGGTCTTGAGTTAGATGCAGATAGTTAGTGAATTTTCATAATTCAAAGTATTATAATTACAATTAGTCATAAGTTTTGGTGTTCAAATTATATCGATGAAAAAAGTCTGGAATTAACTTCAAGGTTTAATTATGACAAAAATATTCACAAGTATTCCGGAAATGTTCTCTCATTTGGAGACAACTTTTTCCGCATGGGTGATATTATATTGCATTATGTAGCTCACGTGAAGTTCTAAATTATGTAAAATTAAATCTGGTCTCGCTTTGGACCCTAACTGTACTGCCATGGTACTTCCTGAAGAGCAATTGAATTATAATCCATCTAATTCTATCAAGTGAACATAAAGCATTGATCTCCCATCAGATTTATGACTGCGTCACACTACTCCACGTAGCCAAAAATCATTATTTTGAGTCCTTAGTCGTGTCAGCCATAAACAAGCAGCATGAAAATCGGTCGGTATTGCATTATACGCCCGTCTAAATTGAAATGCAATCATCCACAATAACGCTACGCATTTCAATTACCTTCCATATAGAAAATGCGTGTCGTGGAGTGAACCACTACCGTCAATCACAACAACCCATACCATACATACATACTTGGCGTTCAAGGCTATCAATTTACTCCACTTTCACTCCACTTTCCTTTATTCCATTCCATATTATAATCAGCAGGCAAGCAGAAGCAGAGGCAGGAGCAAAGCATAGCCACCAAATGACCCTCTCTCATGTTTAGTTGACAGTTACTTCTCCCCAAGTACTTAGCCAAATTGAAATCAATTGAAGTCCTAGCTCAGCTCAGCCAAGCCAACCCTTACCCAACCGTAGTTCAAACTTACTAGGAGTCAGCACTCTGAAAAGTGCTGAGTGAAAGTACGGAGTAAGTAAGTGAAAGTGGTGAAAGCGCAAAAATATGGAAGGAAAGTGAACTCACAACTCATGTCCAATGAAACAGTGGTTGAGACTGGGACTGAAATGTTGCTATTAGCAGCCTGGCAGGTGAGTCTGGAGAGTAAGTCACTTCGTTGGAGACGATCTATAGTCAGTGTATTGCTCACGATGGTAGAGGACGCCATGTGTTCTGAAGAGACTTCCCAGCTATCATCCAGCAGTGCATTCTCACGCCACCAACTCACTCGCGGTAATGGATTACCTGTAATTAAATTAATCAAGAAAAAATTACAATTGGTAATTAGTCTGTAATTTGCTGGTACCCCGTGTAACATGTGTGAAATTCTCTCTTGAGCTTATGAAATCGGAAAGGCGACCTCTTGCCTGATTTGAGATGTTGTCTGCGACACACCCATGTATAGAATCAACACTCGACTACTGAACTGACTCCAATGTGCAATATGAATATAAATAGGAGAAAAGTAAGTGCTTTCAAAACAAGGACGTCGTAAAGCATAACCTGCCGGCCGCCCAATACTTGAATAACACATTATGGGTGTATCTATCTACAATTCATTATTTATGCATGATGGGTGCAAAATACTATACATACGTAGAAAATACTTTGAACGTAGTACATAGTAAGTATGAAACCCATTGCCATTTACCGTTACCATTACATCGCATCGCAGATCGGAGCCAAGGGATAAATTTCAAATCCAGTTGGTCCGTCATAAAGCAAATTTCCACTTTCAAAACACAAATATTTATGAACGCCTGAGTTGGATTTCCATTTCCGGACTGTGCGGGGGTTAAACGAACGCTTACTCAACTTGAAAGAATACTATGATTGAATAGCGTCATAAAACCGTACGTGGGATTTTCACTTGGCGGACACAAAATTGTAAAATATTATTAAGTGCCGGCTAACTCGGGAGAGAAGAAAATGTAGTCTGGGGGATTTATGAATTCTCAACCACATGGAGTGACTGTGTGAAGGAAATTTTTGAGAGAGCTTCCGGGAGTAAAAGCCAATTTTAATTCAAAATTTTCAATTCATACCTACCAGGGCAATGTATGAAAAATATTGTGTCTTGATTTTAACAGACACTGTATTCCATTACAAGTACGTTTTTTGTACCAGGTTAACGTATCTACGAGCTGTAACGCGAAAATCCTTCCCTGCCATGATTCTTAGACCGAATCCGCGTCAAAACTAAGAAGCTGCACAGCTATTTCGCGAAATTCGATTTCCTTTAATTGGTACGCACTTGTTAGTTCGCATTGAGTGCTCTTCGTGACTGCGGAAATGATGAATGTCCCAGAGTTCCTTTGCATTTCTACTCAACAAACGTGTTTGTTATCATCGAAACTATTACACATTATTATGTAAATTCATATCTCATGAGTGCTTGTAATAATACAGTTAGCTTTTTTGTATTTTCTATTGTAAGTACTCCATTGGCGTGATGAAATCGATTAGTCACACATCAAAACATTAAAAGAAGCTACAACTACAAGTTCAGCTACGTGTAGTGTAAGCTAAGCTCCTAGTCATTTTAAACCATGAAATTCGACACGACATGGGATTTCCCTGCCCATGCCATATCTGTCTGTCTGTCTGAATGACTGGCTATAGGCTAAGACCAGGCCAGGCTTGTCTACAACACTGCACTGGGAAGCAAATGTTTTGCTCCAATAATATGAAATGTCACGGAGTAGTGGAACGGAACTAAGCGATGAATTTAAATTGAAATGTTATGCATGAGCCAGATGTATTTGACAGAGATACTGGTAGTGGTACATCTACTGTACAACTGCTGTGTTGTGTTGGTTTGAGCATGTGGATTTGTACATAAACGTAATACTCTTAAAACTCCAGTTTCCTCCGCGTCTCGTCGTTGAATATTTCAGTACCAATTGTATATTTAAGATCCGTAGAAAAAAAACTGTTGAAAACATATGGAATACTTAAAGTATCCTTTACATCCATCCAGAGTTTACATTTCGTTGATGCATCACGGTAATGCAGTTGTCCTACATTATTCCCTACACTTAACATACATTCGTCGCAGATTTGTAACAGTAGGAAAGCCAGGAAAAAAAGTTTGGCGACGAGTGAGTCTGTTTCTGTTTTGGTTACGATTCGAACTAAAATGACAATGGAAGCTTCTGAAGGCGTTTTCCTACAACGGGTAACTCCGCTGGCGTTGGCTGGATACAAATAAATCCAAACTATGATAAAAAAAATATAGGTGATCTTTGGCATGTCCAGGTTTGACGGGAATGTCAATTACTGTGTACATAAATTCGTAATAAACTAGGGAAAAACTTTAGGAGCACCTAACAAGGTTCCCATGAGATAAAACACGAAATAAAATAAAAGAAGGGAAACTGACAGTCAGTCGCGTCGATTCCTCATAATACGGGTTCATTTTTACGAACGAAACCAATACATCCAAGCGTAACAAATAAGTAATGCTGGCTGGAGCCAGACTCCAACGACTTCCAAACTTCTCTTCAAGTTTTTCTACAAGTAGAAAAAAAAATCCTAAAACTTGGCTTTTCTTAAGCAGAAACTACACAGTGGGACCTCCACCACTTCTGCTATTACTATTATCTTGGAAACCTTTGAAAAGTACAGGGTGATTCATTAATATCATAATCTGCCTCGGGTCGTCGAAAGAATTTTATGAGAAATTGCATTTTTTACTTTACCTTGACAAAGAAAATTGTGCAATGTTGGTTGGTTGTCTTATGAAAGATGATTCTTTGCTGGAAATTTAAATTTTGCTAACAAAATATTCAAAGGAATTAAAATTCTTAAAACGACCAAAATGCTTGTCTTGGATTTTGCTGGACTCGTACCAGTTTGGCTCCCGGGAGCTGGTAAAACGTTTTATGTCTATCATACAAGAACAAATAAAGATATCTGTTCTTTACATAGGTTCGTCGATATTTACTACTTACTTTCTTTACTTATTTACTACAAGGTAGATACTTTCTCACAATTTATATCCAAACTCTTTAAATATGAAACCCACTCGTCTCGTCTACGCAACTACTTCTTCTCCAGGAACTTTCTCCGGACACGCTTTCTCCTCAAGAAAGTTTGGATAACCCAAAAGAGAGATCCTCGAACAGGTAGTGGGTGTAGGAGTGGGCAATCGCACTAACAATAAAAGAAATACCTAAAGATTGGATTGAAAGTGAAGAAATGAGATGAAATAATCAGAGAGAGACTCAAGACTAGGCAGGGTTTCTCTCGTCTATAAAGAAAAAAAAAAGTTTGAGTGCTAACTTTATCATCATAAGTGTAATGTAAAAGTACTACGACTAGTAAAAAGAGACTGAGATTTTTGTTTCTTTGGTGGAAGAAAAGAATGGTGGAGAAAGTTTGTGAGGCTTTCACTCTTTCATTTTATGTTTAGGTTCTGATTCCGGGCTAGCGTGCGTGGTGCGTTGCGGACGTGCGTGCTTAGAGCCAAAACTTAACTATTTCGCGTTCCGTCCGTTCCGCTCTATTTTATAAGGGAGATTCCTCCAATGTTGCACAAGATAATGTCTAGACGCCTGCTGTCATTTTTTTGTTCCGTCTTATGAAACACAAGCATATTTTAGAACAAATACGTATCATTTTCAATAGTAAAATTAGCATATATGTACAATACTAAATACCAAGATGTCCCTGTGTTATCTATTGTAATAAAATATTGACAAACAAGAGTTATAACTGGTGAGTCTCCCTCCCTTGTGAGCCCTTTTCCATTTTACTGATGAAATGAAAGAAAAGTATTTTTATTTCTCTCCTTACCCTACTATCCCACTGGTTTAGTTTAGTTGAGTCGTCAGTTTATGGAATTATTGTTTTGAAATGTTCTTCGTCTTACGAGAATTGAAAACATGGGTTAAGGTATGGAATAAAAGACGTACAACTTTACGGACATGAAATGAATGCATTCGTTTCTTTCCACCATAGCGCACCGTACCGTAGTCCCTTCCAGTTTCTGTAGTGTTTAGTGTTAGTTTGAGAGAGAGAGAAGTAGAATAGATGTGGAGTTTTACAAATACTCTTTGGTAAGTTTCATAATCCGACAAAGAATAAGATATCAGGCTCAAAGAAGTTTTGTCGCCTGAGTAAGACGGCTCTAGAGGGAAAAAGTAACTAGCTGATAACTTAAGGTTTCCCCGTAAGTTTCATTTCACTTTTATTTCTTCCATCACTTTACTTTTATAAAAACTTGGAAGAAGAAAAAGGCTCGGGGTTTTTCTTATTTTTCTCGTTTTTTCTTTTTGCGTCAGTTTAAGCTCAGCTTAAGCTCCGCTCCAACCTTCAAAGGAATTTTCAATTGTTTAAGGAAAATGTATTTTTCATTAGTCGTAGACGTTTTTAGCCCATGGCCGTTCATGTTATAAAAGTCTGGCAGAGGGTCGACATATGTGAGGAAACGGGCTGGGCGCATTGGAGCGAAAGCAGAGCGAGTTTTGTTAATGTCCTTGCGGTCCGGGTTCAATTCTTACGAGATGCTCACTTTTAAACTCACTTTACAGAATTGGGTCTCCACACTACTCTGTGGCTAATCGACTTGGTCTAACTATCTGGACATATGCAGGTTATAGAGTAACTCATGTACAAAAGAGTCACCTCGTTGAGATCAAATCGTGCATAATAATCCGAAATACAGAGAAATATGAAACATCCTAGTTAAAATTAAAATCCGAGAGGGTATATTGAAATACCCCTCACGTGTAGTTACATTTACAGATTTATCGGCTCAACGCAAGGAATACGATTTAGCTGGCGAAGAAAAGTCGGGCTCGGGCACTAAGGTTAAAAATCATTCACTCGTAATTGTAATGATAAAAGTTAAGAGCTTTCCTTGGATGTACTACAGGGATACAGTCCTTAAGACTCACATACACACTCGTTGAGGAAAATTCGACACGAAGAAAAGAATGATTATTACTATTCCAACAATTACCATAACCTTCCTCATCCCATGTAAGTACTCATTAGACAAATCTGAGTTCATCATCTCTTTTGAACGTTTTCTCTTAATGACCATCATTTACTGAGTAATTTTACGTACCTACTCCCTCATTCTTTAGTTACCTAAAACACGCGACTGGGGTGGAGAAATTACCCTGCGACTGGTACGATACGGTATACTGAGAATGACAATTTTTGAGTTCAGGTAAATGGGAAGGTGTCTTTTACGGTCTTTCCCTTTTAATAGTAAAATTCCAACCTCCACATCCACTGAATCAGGGCTACTTGAAAAGGGATCATTTATATGCTTTTAAACAATAGGGTCGAACCCCCAACATAGCGGTAAGTTTAGAGCGGAATTTCCACACGTATTATATAACTTCAAGTTGAAATAATTGTATAACTTCTGACTCAAGCTTTGCATTTCGTAACACTTGATGCTGTAAAATAGCGAATATTTGCTAGCAAATATTTGTGTAAATTCTCTAGGACTTCTCTAGGAGAATACAACTCCAAATTACAAGTGCATTTCCAAATATGTGCACTGTAACTCTCCAGCCTCATCTGAAGAGGAAATGTTCTTCAAAGGATGCTATATAATTAAATATTCCTTAGTTTCATTTGTGTGCTTTGTGTTTTTAGATTTACAGAATTTATAATTTGTCTTCTAATTGTACCACACTATTCAAATAAGTAAGTTTAGTATTGTAGTATGTCCTTCTGACAGCTAAGTTCAGAGTTCAATGTCTATGGAATACATGTTTTGGGTCTCATTGCTTTGAAGTTTTCGCTAATATGAAAAATAAGACTATATAATAACTTTGAAGTTTCGAACACATTAATTTTGTGGTGCATACTGGAGTGACTTTTCAATTTCCGAAAACAAGACACCATCAGAAACGAAGGGGTTTCGATTTCAATCTGGTGGAGTGAGCTAAAATTGAATAAATGATTAAAATATATTATTTGCATTACCTCCTGTCGAGACACATGTCAATCTCAATGATGAGCCTTCGTTGTATGGTCCAATGTTGAGAGAGTTTGAGTTCAAGAGTTCTCCACGTTCATCCACGACCACAACTTTCTGCGGCGGAACTGCAATCAAAACAATCAACCAAAATGTCAACAATTGGGAATTAACTGTCAAACCAAAATCCGCTGGAAACAATTACCACTTAATTATAATAAAACCACACGGTCATGTCTAACTCTTAATTATTCGTATGTCAAATATTAAAGATTTCCAAATTGCCATGAAATAAATCCGACAGTTTAACACCCACACGATGTAAAACTTTTGATTACATCTTAACTTATAGACCTCAGGTTTTCTGAAAAGTTTCTCATTCATAGAGCGAATGCATTCGAAGTCTAGAGTCGTCGGTGGAAACTGAATGGTTTGACGTCTTTAATTACGTTTGTTCCGTACTCCCTTATATTAGAGCAGATAACCAAATTACAACGAATTAAATGACAATTTCTGTACTACTCGAATTTTTATCTATGTCCATTTTGGAACAGCCAGTCGACAGATTCATGCAGTGACGACAAATAAAGTTTGTGCCTGAGATGAGTTCTTGTCAGGATTCCATGATGATTACACAATTCTGGAATAAAACACTAACGATCAAGTCGACAATTGCATTTTTAATTTCTTAACAAAATTCTTATAAATGAGATCCCGTCTTCCTCCTTTGAATAATTCCAACTAAATGAGGAGCAAATTGACTAAATTCGCAAAACATATTCCGTATGGTTTCCCCTGATGAAAAGAAATGAGAAAGTGTTATTGGGTTTAGCCTAGACAAAAGTCGGGGACAGAAATGAAGCGGGGGTTGAGTGAGATAGATTACTGACGAAGTGTGAGGCAAATAAACTAACGTAGTGAAAATGGAATTCCAAGCGAAGTACAATTCCAGAAAAAGGGGAACCGACAATACGTTCGTTCGTCTGTTTGCCTTTTCAGCATCACTCCTCGAAAGAAAGCTACTGAATAAGAATATATTCAAAATGTTGGAAAGTGTTCCAAGTAACCAAAACAGAAAATTCGAATGGATTTGAAAATTGTCCCATAGCTCAATTCTTGTCTTCGTCCAAACTACAAAAAGTGATAAGAAATTCGTTCCAAAATACATCGCAGTGGTTGAAAGAGTTTGTTTTTTACGCACCGTCTCAGCTTCATAGAATATAAAAACATAATGGTTCGTGAACCTTGTACCGTACTGTCCGGGCATTTCCTTTCACTCCTAAATGAAATTAATTCTTAAAAATGCATGTATATATATGCACAGTATATATGTCGAGACATCCAGACATCCATGTCATTCAAACGCAACCCGTCCCTGTATTTAGGAAAAGTTTTATGAGATTTCTCTTCTTTTTTTTGCTTGCTTTCTCCTAAACTATTCTGCATTTGTGAGCCAGGAAACCCGTTGAGTTTGCCGTGCTGACTTACATATTCTGCCCCATTTCCCAAAATTTTCACGATTTGCATATTGTGTTTATCCAGATAGGTCGGGGTTCGGGGGGTTATGATATTTTTTCGAGTCCAACAAGGTAAATGACCTTACCAGCATTTGTCCAGAGCTCGATACTATACAGTCTAGTCTAGGCCAGTTTTCATTTTACAGCGTGTGTCAGTCTGAGAGAGAAGAGATCTGACAATGGACCTTTCTTTGGTGTAACCGTCGGATTGATCTGAAACTTGGTATGCTGGTCCAAGTGACCTTCACAACAACAAATATCCATATCCTGTCGGCAGCCCTCCATAAGCGCGCCGTGCATAAGCGCGCAAAGTGTGCGCGCCCCATGCACTCTACACTATGTCT
>JAQGCB010001185.1:0-15691 GCA_034698835.1 Protaphorura tricampata | reverse complement strand
TATTTCTAGTGGACCTCCGGGTAGTACGAGGGTGGTCCAAAAACTTTCACTCTCAAAATTAAATTTTCCAGTTTGCTCTTCTTATTTTTTTAAAAAAAGACGAACTAATTCTGTGAATATTTTAATTGAATTTCAGGTGATGAGAGGGAGAAGTGTGAGTCAACATGAAGAAATGGACGTTTTGGAGTTGGGAAATGAGTGCGGAAGCAGGTTGGGATTGAATTGAGAGACAGCGTGGCGTTTCTCATATTTGGTGGCCCATCTACGGTGATTGGGTCCTCCTGTCGTTTGCATATGGCCTCCTCAATAGAGGCTGAGACTGAGACACACTGCGACCGCGACCCAGAGTCCGAGGTAGAAGCAGCAGCAGCAGAGCCCATTCGGGTCACTCTCTCTCAGTCCAGCATTTCAACCATAACTGCTCCTGACCCAAACATTGCCATTGATACTCCTCTGGATCTTGATCTCAACCTTGACCTCGACCAAATCACTCTCGTTCACTTCGTCGTAGGTCAAAGGACTGAAACTGCCCTTGTGCCAAAGGATGCACCCTCAGAAGATATTAAAGGTAAGGAATTATTTAGTTCGAGGGATTTTCAATAATATAAGGGTGTAAAAAAATAGGAGGATTAAATAAAATTGATCTAGACTCCCCGTCGTTGTGACGGAACGGAAGGATATAATACTAAAAGGCGTCGACGCGTCGACAGGTCAACCGTAGTGGATGAACCGAACCAGCCAGACTCTGACTCTGACTTGGTCTTTCTTTGCTATGCTATGGTATGAACACGGACATGTGGAATCCAAGCGATCAAATTGATCTCTGGAGCTTTTGATCCATTCACTCACTCACTCACTTCCGCCTTCTCTATCTAATGCACTCTGCACTCCATTACCTTTTTCCTCGCTCCATTTCACCTTGCTCTGTGTTGTGTGTGTCACACTGCACTCTCATCATCCCTATAGGACAACCCAAATACTTTTTCGTTCTCCTATTTTTTATGCCACACCCTGTAAAGTGAAAGTCCATGCATATGCATGCTCTGTCTGCCACTACTACATGCACGCGAACATTACTTCCGCTTAGTTTCCGGTGAGACTGAACATGTGGGATTTGGTGTGGTTCTCTCTATATGCATTGAGGTCAGAGTTCGAGTTCATTAGGATTCCTTATTCAGTTTCAGTTTAAATTCCGAGCGTGCATGGCCGGCATGGCGTGGTTTCTTCTCATTACAAAGTATTGATTGGATTGAATGATTCACAGCCACAGAACCCATGCATGCATTCATATGGAGGAGAATATGGTCTCTCTCTCTCTCGGGTGACCCATTAAAAGGACCAGGACTAGAAAACATAGATAGAAATGATCCTGAGGACACTTCTCAAGAGTTCAATCACTCCCAAGTGTCATCTAATACCAAATTCTATCTAATAGTTGGCATAGGCATGAAGTTTTGGACCACCGTGTACAAGAATAAAAACAGAACAGAGATCGTGTTTCCGTTTATTTGTGTCTTGACTACTCTCAGACACGTAAACCTGTGTCTTGGAAAATTAGATTAAAGGAATACAGGGGAATCGTATTTTGCTAGAGTTAGAAGAATCGAGGAGAAACACGAGTCGCGTTTCGCGTATAGATAGTCCCTTGATTGAATAAATGAAGAGTCATTGTTTCCTATGTATTATACCCGTGCGTGTCTAATTTTTAATTTGTTACATATTTTTTTTTCTTCTCTTGTGATGATTTCAGATATGTTCAGATCTGCCGCAGAGGCTGGCCCATGCGACATTGTCAAATTGTACACACCGGACGGACGTCTATTAAATATTTCAACCAAAATTCCACCCAATAAACCCTCAGCCCCTTATCGTCTTGAAGTCGTGGCCCTTCATTTCAACGGTAAGTCTAAAGTTGTACTGTATCTACATAATGGAACCAGTAGTAGGAATTGAACCCAGGACATGATTACATGATTTTGTTAGAAAATAGGAGTGGGATGGGATTAGAGAACTCGAACTCATCCATGATTGGGATTGAGACTTGTGTGTAAATATAAATTTCCAGGGGAAAATCCTCCAGAGTTGTTCTTGTCCATGTCATGTTGTCGTTGTCGTAGTGAAACCCACGTATCCACATCCACTCTGGATAGAACTCATTAGATTGACATATTTAATGAGTTTTTATCATACGTACTGTACGTACGTGTACGTACATAGTTGTACTGCACACGTGGGTATGGAATGAGTCCTATGTATGTATCCGGGTATCATAATACCCGGGGTTCTTTAGAAGGTGGATGGAGGTTGGGCTTGAGCTGAGATAGTAAGTGTTCCTTTTAATGGAGTGTCACAGATTCTGGTTTTAGTCTGGTGGAGCGGTGAGGTGAATTACTCTCTCACTCTCTCATGAAATTGCTGTCTCCTCTACCCAATGAGCTTGTAATTTTCTCTCTCTCGCTTTCTCTCTCTTTCTTTTCTACATTACGTACATCCACTGTACACTTTATACACTCCATGCAGTACGTATTTCTAACTTCATTCCCAAATGAATCAAAATTAATTCCTTCAAGCCCTTTTCTCTCTCCAAAGTTTTCCATTCTCATTTAATTATCCTCCTCACAAATTTCATTTTGATGCAACTAAAGAGGTTTTCTTCTCAAAATTAGTCAAAAATTCTCAGAAAAACGTCAGAATTCAATCCAAAAGGGTTAGACCCCTCGAGCAGACATGGTTGCGGTTGCATGCAAGGGTGATTGATTTTATTTTTTTTCGATTCCATTCACAATTCACATACATGACTTTGTTTGGAAGAAGCACCAAGAACCAACCGTTTTATGGCCACGCACGGCCACGGTGACAATGGAGAAAGCACTAAAAGAAATTAAGAGGGAAGAAAGCAAGCACTTGTTTTGTTTCTTTTGTTTTCACATTCACATTCCCATTCTCACGTGTGTGTGGATGCAATGCAATGCATGGGAGGATTAAATCCTTAGAAAAGAAGACAAGACGAGTATACATGTACATGTACATGTACATGTGGAGGTGACTGGGACTTGGACTTGGATTGTCGTAGTGGTTTTATGAGTCGTAAGAACCACCGGAGGAATCTTCCAGGACAACGACGACTCTCTTAACGCTCATTGTCCCTCTCAACTACTCAAGGAAACTCAAGAGACACACACAAAAGAAATCCCAAGAAATGAGTCCTCATTTTCACTTGCATTCATATTGTCAACCATTTTTACTGTACTATTCGTATGTACGTACTACTTTGTCCATGCATATGACGCACGCACAAAGTTCAATCCAGACGACGGGACGTGGGACGTGACGCTGTAAATAAAATGTACCCGTGTAGGTTGTACTTGTACATATTTCATTTTTTTTTGAAAAAAAAAGTCTAGCAGGTAAAAAGTACCAGAACTTGTCATTCTCTCGCTTCCTTTGTCCCGTCCCAAATCTTTTCACTCACTTTCACTTCAAACTCTTTCATTTTTTTTTGTTTGACAAGAACTTCAATCGAAAATTTCTTTAAAACTTTTAAACATGAATTCTAATGTGCCAGTTTCACATTTCTCGTTCTTTTTTCATACAGATCCATGTCATGTCATGTCATGCACGTATTCCATACGTACAGGGTGTCCCTGGCAACTTTCCTTCGTCGGACTGAGTTATGGCCAGCATTCTCTTCAAAATACATTTTTCTGTTCCAATTTCGATTGACCGATAAAGTTTGGGGCACCCTGTACCAACCACCAAGGTGTTTGTAGTGTATTTTGACTATTAATGAAGCTGAAAGATTAGTTTGTTAGTTTTCCTTTCCTTCCTTTGAGCAATAATTTAAGTTCGGATCAAAAAACCTTGTTCTGAAGCTGACAAGACATCCCTTCATTGAATTGATGAGCGGATAATTAATTAAAGTTTTGTTTAGTGTTTACCCCACACGTGTAAATATATATCTCTTAGAAAATACTTTGGTTGTCAGAGGCAGACGGACGGGGTTAAATCCCCCGCGGCATTCAAGAAAACAACACAGCTTCGGCTTACCCACCGTTGTGTCCACACATAAACCAATTTAGGGTCTATTTTCTTGCATAAATTCCTGAGGGAATCATTATTCCATAGGTCAACCTTGTTTACTGGACAGAAAATGCATATAAGTCTTTCCATGTGTAATTTTGTGAGCTTTAATTCTATTCTAGAACGTTGTGGTGTTTGAGTTTAGACCGTAGTCCTATTTCGGATGGTTTACACAAAAGCATGTTTTTTGGAGTCCAGTTTATTTTTGGTGAGTAGTTGAAGGGATTCCATGTCATGTCATGGATGTTTTGAGTGGAGAAAGGAGGGCGGAGTGAAAGTAATTGAACTTTTACCTTTCCTTTCCTCTCTTTACCACTGCACCAGCACATGTCCTGTCCTTCTGTCCTCCTAACATGAATTATGTCTTTCCACCCTTCCCTTTCTCTGTCATGCACTGGAGTGCGAGTGGTAGTCCAGGTGCAGGTGGGCCACACGTTCACCTTCACGTCTACTCAATGTAGTCCACCAATTTTTCCTTTCTTTGAAGAAACATGATGAATAGGAATTGGGTGTTGGAGTTGGAACTATGGAGGTGAACTGAACTCTAACGCTGTTTTCACATTAGCATATTTGATACTGATATATCTCCGATTTCTCTCCCATGCAGTCAAGATGACACATTCAAATGAAAATAAATGAGGTTCTGTTCTATCTCACCTTCTCTTTTACTTTTACTCCATTACTACCTCAACTTCCTCAACTCAGACTTCGACCGTCGACCCACTCTTCACTATTGATCCTCACTCTAACACTATGTTGTCCTACCTTGTGCATGCATCTCTAAAATACTTTTGGAAAAGTTCTGATTAAATTATGAAGAAAACAAAGTTTAGTAAATAAAGTTTGGGGTGACCGTGGAACAGGCCCCAGAATCAGAATCCACGGATTTCCTATGTAGAATTTAAGCGCTGAAATTGACACGATGATTTGATTCATACGAAAAATCCACAATCATCAAGATCATCCAAATTGAAGTAAAGTACAGTAGGATGAATAAATAAATAAATAAATACGTGAACAAACAGAAAGAAAGAAATGTATGAGTGTGATCTCTGTTTCTATGTACATTGCGCTGAGCTAAATAAATCCACTTTACTCTACATATGTATTTATGTACAAGTCACTCCAAAACATCTGTCAATAAAATACAATTTATTCAGAGTGGAAATTGCATTTTCACTTTCCTCAATTTTATAACCAGGATAGAAAAAAAAGACATGACAGACAGGTTTAGCCTGTTCCGCGTAATAAAATACACACTTTCCATATGTAGTCGTTTCCACGTGCACGTACTATAGTACGGATTCAGGGTGGTTCATGATAAATATATAGGTCCCCCAAAATTTAAGAGCCACCCTGTAGAATTAAAATTGTCAAACTGAAGTTTGTCCAAAATGTGAGAAAATGAACCCATGAAATCGTTTCTGGGTCACAAACACTCACCCACCCATTACACGGACTAAAAATTAATAAGGTTCCCAATTCCCTCAGTGTCAATTCAGTCAGTTTGACAAAAAGTTCTTTGCAATTCAGTCCTTTTTTTTTCTTCTTCTTTTGAATGAGTCAAGCCAATTCAAGCCAATTTCTCTTTTAAGAGTTTTAGCAAAAGTTCTTTGAGTAGTAGTAGTAGTAGTCGTAAGTTTAAGGGAGTGAGCATACGTACGTATTGTGGGTTGTTTAAATCGTTCCAGACTTTCTTTTCATTCCAACTTTCTCTTAAATAGCTTCATCCAATTTACCTCCTCGTAATTCAATCACTATTAATGTGTCTGTAGGTGCGTGCGTGTCTTACGTACTCTTACTGTACACTCTACATATGCTACCTTTCCATTCCATACATTACATTTTCTTATGTAGGACATACAGGAATAAATAATCCTAATCCACCCTCGTCTGCGTAATCAATAATTTTTCTTACGTAAGTACGTACGTAATTTCTAGGTAGATTGGTATTGGTCACTGACGCACAGACACAGGCACGGATGAACGTCATCCCACACACAGACACACACGCACACGCCCATCTTTTATTTTGAGACAAAGTCCAAAGGAGCTGAGCTGCTCAAGAAAAAATATCCCAATTTCCTTGTGTGTGTCCATTTCCGATTCCGAGAAACCCTTGTACGTCCAACGTCCGTCGGCAATTAGTGAAGCCAACCAAAGAAACAATGTCTTGTCTATTTTGATGGAAATTTGATCTGGATGACCGACGGCGCGGTGCGGTGGTCACATCTCACATGTCTTTGCGTTCCGTTCAACAACATCTGTTGTGTCTCGTAGCGTCTCTTACGTACGTACGTACTTACGTACTTAGGGTCATGCTAAATTGTCCAAAGACAAAAAGAAAGTTTTACAAGGTAACCCTTTTACACGTAAATTTCGGACAAAACTATATCGTTGAAAATATACTATTTGTGTCATTGACATGAAAAGTCGTTTCCTTGTTAATTAATGTGACGACTGTTTGCCTTGAACCACCCTCTGAGTACATACATAGAGTTAGAGTACTAAAAGAGTTAATTAAGTAAACCCGACCAGTTTGAGTAAAGTTGAGTTGAAGAGGAAGCTTAGAAAAGTCATTAAATATTTATTAAGGGGGTTGATCGTGGAAAGTGAAGAGGTTTTTCCTTCTTGGAATAGGAAACCTTGAAAGTAGATCCTTCATTTATTGCATTGCTCCTTCGTGTAATTTAGTTACACTTACACTTGCACTTCTTTCTCCATCTCCTCTCTTCTAGTTTTCTACTTCTCTTCTATCACTCGCTCCCGCTCTTCTCGTTTTCCGGTTTGATTGCATTTGATTTGCGTCATTTGTCAGAATTCGGTCGGATGTCTCATGTCACACAATTTTGGCTCTTCATTTCCTTCCCTCCTGACATAGCCTTAGATTTAGCTGTAGCTTTGGTAATCAAATCCAATTACTTTCCCCAAAACCACCCAAAATATCTTCAAGTGTTTTTTTCGTTCATCTTCTCATATCCTCGGCAAAATTAGATTCTCGTCGTCAAATTATCATTTAATAAAATTTTCCATGAATATTCTATAAATAACTATAATAAGTTTTCCATCCTTCTTGGAAAATAATTTTTTGCGTAGAAAAAAACACAACGTTATTAGTAATCCTAAGATACACAAGAGTTACAAAAACTTATTGACCACCCTATACTTTCCCTCAAATCCTGAGGGCATGCATAACAATTGAATAATTTGGCATTAAATATGCAAGAAAGTGTAAACTTTGGCCAGCTTCGATTCTAAAATGAGCTACCTTTATCTATTTTGTTATTTAATGGGGGACCGACCACCTTGTGTGCAAGTTGTGCTCTGCTTGCTCTGTGTGAGTTCCTTGCGTGTTGTTGTGCCATAAAGGAGTAAAATACTTTCACTCCCTTCCGTTATCTCTTTCCTCTCCTTCTCCTCTAGCTAAACAGTGCATGGGGTCTGAATAATTTGTAAACTAGTCGTACGTAGTCGTCGTGAGAAAAAAAAATCGATGTTTTTTTTTCTCCGACCGTAGCGTACGTACTTTCACTTTATGGAGAGAAGAGAAATAAAATTCACATTCACGCACTATTTTGTCCCATATCCTGCCCTGTCTATCCCATTCGTCATTCATGGAGTGACAACTTTGGTTTTCTCCACACACCAAAACCAAAACCAAAATGACTCTGGGAATTTCTGGCCAAGGACAGGGAAATGACACACAATGTGGGATTGGGGCAAAAGTTTTGTGGGGAAATAATGGTTGAGGGTGGTTAGATTCCTTCCGATTCGGTTTCTTCCCATGCATGGATCCTTATGGATGTGGAAGAGCAGGCAAGCAAGCAAGGAAGCAGTCAGGGAAGGAAAGCAAAGGAATTCAGGGAAGGAAGTTCACTCATGCCACAAAAAACATCTCGAACCGTACCGTGAACATAAGTGTGGAGAAAGTACGTATACGCAGAATACACGCATTGGAATGAAATGCAACAGGCAGGTCGTGGATTCCTTTGCTCAGCAACACAATACACGCAATAGACCAAGAAATAAGAAATAAGACTGAATGGGGGTTTAGTTTGAGGGGGAATCCGCAGTACTCGTATTCTTGTAGCTTTCTCCATTTGTCTGTTCAATTTCTATTGTTAAACGGTATTCGGAAAAATGGGGTGTAAGGTCCCCCCTTGCCTTGATAAGGGTACTATGAATGTACCGTACGTACTGTACTCCACTCGGTTCTTCGGTCAGGCCTGAGGTCACCCTTGGTTAGAATCTTCATCTTGAAAGTGAGAGAGAGAGAGAGAGAGAGAGAAAAGCAGACGTAGACGTAGGGTTTGACTCTGACTCTACTCACTGACTCAAATGTCAATTCCCTTGACGAAGAAAACACTTTTACAAGAGAATTAAGCTGAGACTTTCTCCTTGTCTCAACTTGACGTCCACGTCTAGGAGACTCCACTCCCACTCCACTTCCACGTAGCACTTCTCCATTATTTCCGTCACGAGAGAAAGTCCTCTCTCGCACTACACACTCACACCACAAACTTTATCTTTCTCTTCACTTACTCACAAATCCTTTCCCGTGAAAATTTCAATTGGACAAACTACGCACGTAAGAACACAAAGGAACCACGAGACAATCAAAAATCCTTTAATTCCTAGCAACAAGAATAATTATTTCTTAAAGTCATGGGTTCAATTCTCAGCGTCACCATAATGTTTTTTACTAATGTAGTAATCATAGCTTCTAACAGTTGAATACAGTAATGATGAATTAAGGCGTTGGACCATTACGCTTACGCTGGGTTAATTTGTTTATTTTTGTATGTTAGAAATGCAGGAAACGCTTGCGCCCTTAATTAATCACAAAATTCCATAATTGGTCTAATTTCCTTGCACGGTCTTTGACAAAAGAAACACACGACATTCGTTTTGTTTTTGGAACAACCAACGGCAATCATGTAATTAGGAAATAGGAAAATCAAAGCTCAAAGCCCAAAGCTCCCATGCATTAACTCATTACTCATTTCCTTCCTCCTCGCAGCCTAAATTATTATTCCACTGTCGTATTCGTATTCTGCCTTTTCCCTTTCTTTTCTTACTAATAATTTCATCCAAACATGACATGCCATAATGCACGAGTTAGCGAACGAGCAGGTGTGTTCTTTTTCTTTTACTTTTACTTTGTCGTTGTTTTGTTTTCCACCTGTAAAAGAAAACGCACTCCTTTTCTTCGATTTTTCTCTTCCTGCATTTTCCCCACGAGGCGACGTGGAATAAAAGTTGTACATAGTTTTGGATTTGGATTTGAAACAATGGAATGGAATGTTTGGAAAAAAGGAAGGAAGGAAGGAAAGGGTTGAAAAATGAGTCACATTAGGAGTTGAGTTAGAAAAAGTCAACTTTGGCAATGGGTTTGGGGAGAAAAGGAATAATGGAATGTGATTCCTTAGACTTAAGACTTGAAAGGAAAACTTATTAATGGGTCACTTTAAAGTAATGGAAAAGTAGGAAGGGAAACAATAGGAGGATGGGATGGAGGGAAAGGAGGACTCAAGTCTCAGTTTACTAATTATCCACTCTTCCTCTCTTTTTTTCTTTTCTGTACAGGAATTCTCATGGATCAAGTTGGAATTGACCTGCTCTCTTTGGAAAGACGGTAAGGGATACAAAATTACATTTCTAAACTTACAAAATAATACAGGGTTTGTCATATTTGTGATTTGGGCGTGGTTCCAAAAAGTCCACTCATTTTCGATTAGAATCCCAAGCGGGATACCCTAAAAAACTACAATTCCTCGAATTGAATCCAGATTGTATTTCAATTTCGAATTGATTGTGTATTTTGGTTCAATTTCGCGATAAGAGAAACAATAGGACGGTGCGGTGGGTCCGGAGTCCAAATCCCAGTGCCCAAGTCAATATGCGAAACGTACTGTACTTTTACGGTAATTCAATTACCGTTTGATTTCATTCTACTCCATATACCTTATGAAATGTTGGACCACCACGAACCATGTCTCTCAATTTGTGTCACATTGTTAATTTAAATTGTCATGTAATGAGAAGATAATTCAAACGTAATTAATTGATTGTTTGCTCGGGATGAATTCCACACACCGTACTTCTCCCACCGCCCGTATTTAATTTCCAATCAAAATCAGTCACAGTCGGAGTCGGCCGGCATCCTGCATAGCAGATTCTGAATTCAGAGGCACTCATTCTCATTCACGTGAATTGAATTGAATTCATTTCATACATTCGGATTCGGAATTATTCTGGTTTTGTATTTGAATGCTTTAACAATGAGTCCAATTTCCGTACACCACAGGTGAATTTCATTTGAGTTTGGACCAGGGAGTTCTGGTCTCGAATAATTTTAATTTAACACAGCATGGTTACTCAGCCTAGCCTTTATACTCTACGTGCGGTACTTAAAATTTACCCTTCTTTTGCAGGGTGGTTCATAACTTTTTTTTGTCGCAGTACATTAGTTCACAAGATTTGACTGATTTGATATTTTCAAAGTTAGTTTTAGTTTTGTATTGAATTATTTTGACTTTCTGAGGTGTGGTTTACTCTGCCTAGGGTTTTTGGAAGAAATACAGGTGAAAGGAAGAGAAAGTAGGTGAAAGGCTGAAAGACTTTCTTTTTTTCTCTGTGAATCTAATCTATATTGATTGAAGAAAAGCGGATACATATATATTGGCTCTCCGATCAAGATGAAAGTAGCCTGACTGGCTGACTATGACTACAGAGTCAGACACACAGACAGACAGACAGTAGATTCTATATTCTAGAGATGAGATGAGGTGAAAAAGCAAGGAAGGAGTGTAGAAGAGCATGCAGAGATTTGGTTTGGAGTCAAGAGTGTTGCGAGGCAACACTAATCTCATCTCTCTCCTCCCTACGTACATTACATACATTCGGTACATTCTGATTCTACACACCAACAACAACCAATCCCATTCTACTTTACCCATGGACTCTTCTTCTTACCTGTACATTTACATTTACATTTTATTTATTTAAGATGGAACCATCCATGAGTGGATTTTCTATCCATCCATTCCCATATTTCTATTTCTTCCACTCTCTTGGACTGGAAGGAATTACGTGGGATTACGTTTATGTGTGTGTACTTTCATGTACTATCTGTAGTATTCTTCATTTAATATGACCTAGATTCATTTTTGGCAGAATAAATTATGTACAAAGTACAAGAGGAGATGATGCTAATGTCATAATGTAAGGTTCGCTATAAAGAAGTTTTTTTTTGAACAGAGTTGAAACACTTGAGAAGATATTGAAGAATCAATCCTCACCAGTGGAAAGTATTCAAGAGTTGAAGGGAGAAGTGAGTCAGTTGAGGAATAAATTGGAGAATTACGAACATTTGAGTTGGTTGGGTGAGTGAGAATTTTTACACTACACGAGGGGGTCAAAGGGATACAACATATGTAATATCCTATTCTGTAATTTGATTAGACTCAGTCTAAACTCTTCAAGAGTTTAATTGAATTGGATTTGGATTGGTCGTACTCGTACATACGTGTGTGACTGTTTTTTGTTTATTTGTTTGTTTTTGTGTGTGTAGGTTTCTACAAAGCTCTTCATCCACCACCCGAACCCAGACTCAAAGGATCTCCGACGAGTGTTCAACCCTCATTCATCATTGCTGCTGGTTCAGCTGGTGTTGGTTATCATAGGAGGAGTCATGAGAGAAAACAAGTCGTTTGTGACAAATTCCTCAAATTGAGGTCAATACAAAATACAATACAATACAATTCAAATTTATTATCATTACATTTTTTTGATCCGCCCTCTAACATTGTGTGGGCATGTAAACGTAATACGTACTTATCTTTGGAATTACATTTGAATATGAGTGGCATAGAATTGGGATATTATGTAATGTAATGGGAAACATGAGCACTTAACCCCACAAGAGAAGAAGAATAATATTTTGGAAGGAGAAAGTAAGCGGTGAAAGGCCCTTTCTCTTCTTAGGGTGTTCTCATGTGTGACAATTAATCTTAGTCATCCAGTCTTATTCTTTCCCTTCCTTCCTTCCTCCATGAATTTGCCCCCCTGATCTGTTCTGTTCTGTTTAAGAGGCCTCAGACAAGCAGACCTAAGCCTCATAAGCTATTTCCTCCGCTTAACCCTACTGAGTGAGTTAAGACATGGAAAATACTTGGGTTGGTTTATTGGATTTTCTTAGATAAGACAGAAATTGTGCAGGTATAAACTAACAAGAGGATTAGAAATGAGGTTGATGAACGACCACCTGAGTCATTCAATTAAAAATATCTAATGCACCGGCCTTTTGTCTTCAGTCTGAAAAAAAGAGGAATGATTAATGAGGGAAAGTGAAAGTAGTGAAAGTGTTAATGTTAATCTTAATGTTAATGTTGTTGTTTTTGTGTATACACACAGTGAGGTGGTTCTGACGAAAGAGACATGCCAATTGTTGAGAGAGCCAACGTTTGACAATTGGCAGTGGGAGGATGAAGAGATGTTGGTTCTCCTTCAACAAATGTACCTTGATCTGGAGCTTCCAAAGAAATTTGATATTGAGATTAATATTCTAAGAAATTTCCTCATCAATGTCTACCATCACTACAATGACGTTCCTTTTCATAATTTTAGACATTGTTTTTGTGTGACGCAAATGGTGAGTTAGTTCAAAAAAATATGACCTTGGAATTTCACTTCATTTCATTTCTTCTGCACTTCGATTTTTTTTGCTTCATCCTGTTTACAAATTTTTTTTATAGAGAAAAATGTTGAACGAGTGGAATTTCCCTTCTGTATAATAAATTGTGTGTGTAAATTTTTGTTTTCTCTTTATTGACAGATGTTTGGTATGGCTTGTAAAGTGAATTTACCAGAGCGTGTTGGGGATTTGGAGACGTTGATTTTGCTCACTTCTTGCATTTGCCATGATTTAGATCATCCTGGTTACAATAACATTTATCAGGTAAACGTCTGTTCCTTTCACTTTTCACCACTTCTTATGTACATGCTACATGAAAATACTTCAAAGCAGTCAAACACAGAATTCTGAATGTGACGGACGTCCGTTTCCTCTTTTTCTTTCCACACAAATTTTCATTCCAATTTTATCGACCCACGGTCCTGAGCTCAAAGACCACTTGTGTTTATCCCACTTTGTACCAGGGGTACCTTCCCCAGGCCAAAATAAAAGCTAACAAAATTTTCACAAGAATGATAACGGTGAATGGCAATTAATGAGAGTGTTTTAATTACAAAGTACATTTTGTCCGATACTACTTTGGGACTCCTATTGTAGAAAAAGTGAAAGCCACACATAATGGATCGAGTGCTCTGGAATTTTGTTAAAAACACTGACATGTTAGTTGAGAATTCTCTGCTGACATGAGTGCGAAGGATTTTGTTTACGTTACATTCCGTGGACTCTTTTAGCCTTTCAACTCACTTCAAATCCCTTCCATTCCATTCCATTACATAATGGAGGATATTTGAAAAATAATCGGATTGTCTCTGTGAATCATCGTATGTATGTTGAGATGTTTGTTTGTTTGTTTGTTTTGAAATGTGTGTGTTTGTGTGTGTGGGTAGTTGATTACTGCATGGATCACCCCTTCATCCCTTATGGGATTTGAGTGAAAGTAGTAAGTAGTAGCAAGTGAAAGTAAAAGTAAAAGTAAAAGTTAGTGCTTTAGCTGTGGACTCCGACTCCAACCAGAAGAACCCCAAGAGTGTTTTCCTCTGAGTGAGCACTTTATTTAATGGATTCCATATTTTGAACTCCAAGGCACAGTCACGCAGAGAGTCAACAAGGAAGGAAAGTCAATGTGTAATGTGTTGTATTGTTGCGTGATGGTGCTCAGTGCTTGCTCAGAGGGAGACCCCAAAAGCACCACACAGTTGGATTAAGACCCTTAATAACCTTTTGTTTTTGTTAATGGACTTTTTTTCTTTTATTTTCTATACAGATAAATGCTCAGACAGAGTTAGCACTCCGCTACAATGACATTTCACCCCTGGAGAATCATCACTGCTCCATTGCATTCCGACTCCTTGAAGAACCAGAGTGCAATTTATTTAGGAATTTACCCAATGAAACGTACAAAAAAATCAGAGAAGGAATGATTCGTTGTATTTTAGCTACAGACATGGCTCGTCACAATGAAATCGTGAATCAATTCAGAGACATCATCCCTTATTTTGATCCAACCAATAGAGCTCATGTCAATTTGGTGAGAAAATTAAAAAAAAAATTGTTTCCACTCCACTAGGAATTGAACCTAGGACTCTCACTTATGCCCAGTTGTACGAACCCAGGTTAAGTGGTGCGCGCCACTTAAACTCAGTTTAACCATGGTCTGGGGGTAGGTTTAAACTCGGTTTAAAGTTAACCGCGGTTCGTACAACTGGGCATTAAAGTTTGATTTTTTCAATTCCGTGGCTTAACCAGGTGTGGTTTAGCCGAATTCCATTATAGAGTACTTATATATCCATACCAGTTTTTAATTGGGGGATGATCAGAAGTAGCTCAAATGCTATTTCGACTCTTCTCATTCATCCATCGCGGGCTTTGGGTCAACCTAACGTCCATGCTCCATATTTTGATCCGTGTATTCTCTTCGGAACTAATAGTTCGGAGTTATATCTGATCTCACACTTTTAAAACGCATACGAAAGCACAAACAAAACACTTCATACACTGGAGACATCTACTCTGGCTCTTAACCCACTGCTCTCAGTTCACTCTCACTCAATCAAGTCCAGTTGTTCCCTTAGCAACGCACAGATGGGGTGAATGGTTGAGATGGGATTGACACGGGGTAGGAGTCATGTACATGGTGTACAGGCTGTACACTCCGTACACGCCGTACCAGCCACTCCACTCCACTCCTGTTCCCACAGTCAGATGAGTGAGACGACTCCACTTTTTTTCTCTCCGACTCCTATTCCACCGATAAAATAACTGCAAAAATTTCACTCCAAAATTTTATAAAAAAACTGAGTCCACAGAATGTCAAAAACTGACCCACCACAACCGAAGACTAACTAAAGAATGACACTCGTCAAACAAACTGAAAAAAACCAAAACTAAAAACTAACGGTTAAAGTTTTTACGACCGCCCGCAATAAAAAAAGAGCTTGTCGGACAAGAAAGAAACCATAAAAAGTCGTAAAAACAGTCGTCGTAAATGAAAAGGACATTCGTACGCACAATGTAATAAAAAGAGTAGAATGATGTAGAGTTGAGAATAACTGTGTAATTGACCTTCACCCGGGTCAACAGTTCATTCGTAAAACACCGGTCCACACTATTCCCAATCCGAGCTCTATCAAATTGTACCCTAAAATTTCTGTCCAAAATTCCTTCATTTTTGGTACAAGGGTCCATAGTTTTTTTCTCTTTCATGTTGAATAACATCTGGTCGCCAGGGTAGCCGGACGGATAGGCTACAGTGTCAAATGACGACTTCAAATGTGTCCCGTTTTTCCGAGACCCAAAACATATTTATGACAATCACACATGCAATTCTCTGTCACACTCATAGTATTCCACCTAAAAATATTTGAAAAGCGACAGCAGTTAGACTCCGTCCATCAACTGATCAGTATCTAGTAGTTG
>JAQGCB010001184.1:0-15698 GCA_034698835.1 Protaphorura tricampata | reverse complement strand
ACTCTCTATATACCGAACTCGAAAAATGCACCAAAATGTGTCCAATAAAGAGAAAGTTTAATATACAGAGAGTGGAATAACAAAGAAGTGTATGCTAACGGAGTTCTTGCGTTCCTGACATTCTGGTCGGTATAGATGAGAGGTGTAAGATATAGGGGAGGTTGATATATAGAGATTCCACTGTAATTAGTAATTTATAATCGTAGTGTCTAACTGGTATTGTAATAAACGAGCTGGAGTGCAGTGTCGCATTTTGTTTCAGGAATTTAGCATTGAGAAATACTAAATTAAATAGATGTTGAGTATCCATAAGGGCGTGTGTTCGTATTTTCTTGGAGTGATAGAAAAATTCAACAATGTTCGAATGAATGATCACTATTTTAAAATCCAAAAATTCGAAACCGTCTTTAAGAACCTCTGAGATGTCTGACCCAACCAATACTTTGAATATTGTACATATAGCTTAGTTTAATATTATTTATTAATATGATTCATGAGAGATAGAAGATTCTTCCATGATATTTTGTTATGGGTTTATTTGTTATACCGGTTATGCTTTATTTATAATTACTTGGTTTTATTCTGCTAACTAGACCACGTAGGGGTAGGAGTAGCTACCTGCACAATTATCTGTTTGTTCTATTATTTATTATGGTACGAATATGGAATAAAAATTCTAATCTTTTTTAAAAGACACACACGACGGAGTTTAAAAAATTGAACCGTGTACTAATTTTTCCAACTATATTTTATACATTTGGGGTAAATTCTGCGATTTCATACCATCCGGGGAACTATTTAGTTTCAATTCTAGTAATCAAATTAGATTTTTTATAGATGTTGTTTTACTCGTATCTACAGTGTAGAGCAGAGCCTTCACATCAACAAAACTATTCTTGCACACGGTCTTACTCTTATGATCCAAGATCAGCTATTGGGTTTTCTTATTTGTGACTCAATAGAAAGATAAGCCCGTTTACTAGTAAGGATTGATTAAAGGTATGTCTGTTTGAAGGATCAACCTTCCAACATCAGAGAAAAATTAAATATATTTACCTGTCAGTTTTGCAAAAATTATAACACACTATCTACCACCTGTTTGTAATGAAAAAACTGGAGTACAAAAAAATAGGTGCATGTTCACTTTCAATTACATCGATGCAGATTGCAGATAACTTTTATGCAAATTATATGAAGTTTAAGTTATAAAGAGTATTAATTTTATGTTGTGGTTCTAATTAACTTTATGGCTGTTTGGCTAAGTTCGGAAATCCATCATGCTCTTTTATTTGGCCTAGCGAAAACAACAACACACAAGGTAAGTGCTCTTGTAGAGTGAACGGTCGTGGTGGTTCGTAAGTACCAGTTTGTAAACTAAGAGATTCAAGGTATCAACTCTTCTATGTGCGCTATTCGTACAACTACAAATTAGTAACGCTACAGGTTCCATCTTAAATTCTAATCAGACCAAAGAAACATGTTAAGACTTTCCTAGGACTTCTCACGTTCGTCCGCATGGTATTGGAGCAAGTTACTATGAACCACCCTGTAAATAGTATGCTTGGCTCGTTAACTTTGTTTTTATTGTTTTACTTACAATAATTTACTCTAATTATAGAATTTATAGACCAAAACAATTTGCTGAACTCCAACGTAGTAGCTGTACAACGTATTTGAATAACAATTTAAAAAACTTCCATAATATTAGATGTTACATAAACTCCTCTTGCTACAAGAAATTCATCCACTCGCAATATTGTATCGTATCTGTCCTGTTCGAAGTAGCAAGAGAATTCTTGAACTAAACTTCAAAACTTGATCAAAAAATTGAAAAGAAAGTCAACCATGTTTGGAATACGAGTCTGTCGTATTTTGATTATAATTTTGATTTGCTGTGCATTTGCAGAATTGTCTCTTTCAAGGAAACGACAATGGAGAATTCAAGATGGCAATAATTTGGATAAAGGCAACAATTTCTGGCAGCCTAGATGGAAACCAAATACTTTATAAGGTATGGTATGAATTCAAAAATACAATAAATTATAAATTCTCTGTTTTTGAAAGATATTAATGTGTATTTTTTTTTTCAAATTCCACAGAAGTTACCAATCGTACGCTTCATGGATATCAAAAACCTACGTTTACGTTCTAGCTAAAGCTGATGAATTTGGGGAATTGTTCCTTCAGAAAAGTTGTTGAGGAGGTCAAGGGCTTCAACATATCCAAAATCTTACCAATTCTAACAGAAAGCGCTTTTCCGTGCCCATTCTGCGGAATCCTTTATATTTCTCAAAACTTTTCGTTTGTTAAATTCGTATAGTAAGTTATATCGATTGTTCCTTATGGTTACGTTTGACTTGAATTTGTGATGATTTGAACTCCTGCACTTAGATGTCGAGACTGTGATTATAGTAGTTAATTACGGATAGATGAGTTCCTCAATTCTTTAATTAATAAATAATCTTAATTAAACACTCCAGACTCGATGGTACTGAATCTAAGTTATTTTCACCTTTAAATTCCATGATTTCATACTCCATTCCGGAATTATTTAAGTTTCGATTAGATTATACGTAATTCGATATATACGATAATTCGTTTGCGTTTGTGTAAATCCTGGTCATTCTCTCGTTTCTAACTAACTAGAGACCTACACTTGTTTTTTTGCTACTTGGTGCAGTAAGGAATAATTAAAATATAGCCTATATGGATGGTCACCCTAGTAGTAAGTAGGAAGTAATTTCGTCAGTGGAAAATAACTTTTCCGAGCCCAATTATTTGAATCCAATGCCAAGCCTATATACCAGAACAATAAACTTTAATATAATGGGGGGAAAAAAAATTCACTTTTTCCGTAAATTATGATATGAACGACAGTATGAACTGTCTTAAATTAAATCTATGATTAATTAATTTCAGAATAATTATTACGACACTGGAGTTGTATTCGTTGATCATTTACGACATATCAATACAGATAGCAGATTTCTTTAGTGAAAGACTTGCACAGATTATTTTCTGGTGCATGATTTCAAATGCTAATATCATTTATGTAAAACTAACCGTAGTAGGCACAAATGGTCTAGTGTAAAATTGTGGACAAATGTGTTGGTCGCGAAAATACTACCGTCGGCATATATTGGACTTTTTGGAAAATACTAGGAATATCATTATTATCGCTTTCCAAAATCTAATCGAGGATGAACATTTCTTATTAAACACGAATATATATGACATGAACAAAAAACTGAGGTTATAATGAATGGAGAAACTACCCGGGTCGGTGAATTGTATTATACGGTGAGAACCCGTTACACTGATCTCAAATCACATCGATCCGATTTTCGGTTTTTGTTGTGTTCGGCGTATTCATAGTGACTTGAAAATTGTATACCTGCGTCACTGAATGTACCGTATAAAGCAATATATTCTGTACTACAAAAGTTCCTGTAAATATAATTATATAATAATTTAGTTCACGAAATTACTTTCTTTAATCGCAAATCGCTCGCTTTCCGAGGAGAAACATTCAGAAATGACGGAAACAATCAAATCCATCGTCAATGAATTGGCGAAAGAACCTTTCAAGAAAAAATTTACAATCATTTCATTTGACTCATTAAATCCGGAAATTCTCCTCCAGGTATTTAATTACCTTACTTATTGTTAACCTTGATTGCTTACAGTATTGCCATATTCATAACATTTTTTAAAAATAGTTCGCTATAATCTAAAAATTATTCTAATAGTATTTAAAAAAAATATTACTTCTTTTTAGATTCAAAAGATGTTTAAAACTTTTTGTAATACAATATTCCTCGTAGATATTGAATGATGTCTTGGCTGAAATTGAACCGTCGAATAAAATGGACATTCGTCAAGAAGGAATCGAGGACACGGTAGTTCGTATAATAGAAATGCTGCGAATTCTAAAATATCGCCCTCCTCACGAAGACCCGTAAGTTTAAAAACATTGTACAGGGTGGTTCATAACTTCTCTTCAGCCAGAGTTTTAGGGTTTTCAGAAAAACGAATATTATGTTAATTTTGCGGAAAGTTAATCAAATATACAGAATTCTTGACATGCGAAAACCTTGAGCAGTGTTAAATTCGGGAGGGTTGAGTTGTGGATCGCCCTGTACTATAATATGAAAATATTTTTTTAAAATATGTAGTTGAAAATATGTTTACAATTATTTCTAACGCCAACCTTAAAGGTCAGCACTCAGAACTGGCCTTGTGGAAGGTGACTCAAGAGTAGTTCATCCGATTCTGGCTTGGTTACTCCCAAGAATCAACGAATTAAAAACTCGGGCATATTTGGCTCGATTTCTTGTGAAAGTCGAAATCCCAGATGAAATCCGAGCCGATATCGACATTGAAGAATTGTACCAACAGGTTTATCCTCATTCATTTATATTCATAATTATTGTCATAAACAATTACACAAATTTTGAACAATATTATTCTCTAGTATGAAGAAAAAATCGAGCAGTTCAAAGGAATTCACAAGCAATTGGAAACAATGAAGAGCAAAGGATTTACAACATCAGAAATTCGTAAAGATATTCTGGCAATGGAAACTGAGGAGGAAAGTGTGCAGAGGAAAATTGAAAAATTGAAGCGAACAGTACGTATGAAAATAATTTTCTAAGAATAGCTGGTTGGCTGCTTTTGGGCTTCCGTTTAAGTATTTGACAATTTCAAAATTCTTGGGCAAATAATTTTCAGACAGAGTCAACGCCTAACAAGGAACCACTATTGACAGTAATCCGAGCATTTCGAAAAGAACGAGAACAAGCCAAGGAATTGGCCGAACAGAGTGTTGGTCAAACACAAGGATTAAATATGGCGGAACAACGCGTGCAAAGACTCCAGAGACAACTCAAAGAAATCCGCCAAGCCGGAGTTGGGGCCACACCTGAAGGAATCCTTCAACGTTTGGAACAAGACACAAGTGTCACTAAATTTGTCGTTCGAGATAAACTCCCCAAAGAAATCGATGCTTTGAAGAAGCAAATTGGAGTTTACAATAAAGTTTTGGATGATAATTTGGATGAGCATGATTTAGAGGATCGAATTCGAGAAGTAAGCGTCAATGGTCATCCCTAATTTTAGGGATTAAAAATGTTATAATGTCAAACTACCGTGTATATTTTGTTTGCAGATCGGGACACTCAAGACTCAAGTCAATGAACTTGTAATGAAACGAATGATGAAAACAGAAGACGATAAATTGGTCATGTTTCGACAACAAACGGCAATTGTTGCGAATAAAAAATTAGCTTTGATTGAGAAATTAGCAGAATTGCATGGAGAAATTGCGTCTACAAATGAGGAAGTCGCAGAGAAACGTGAAGAAGTTCGTAGACTCCAGGTTGGGTTTCTTTCCGTATCTTATGTAATTCAATTCTCTTGCTTGTTTGGAACTGCATTCATACATACAAGTATTATGTTTTTTGCGTGTGCCTAGGGGGATATGACTATGAATGAGGAGGAATTCAAGGAATACGTGAAAGCCTTGCGGGTCAAAAGTACACGATTCAAACAATTAAAAGCTCAAATCATTGCTCTCAAAACTGAGTCTGCTGTCCTTGGAAAAACAATTTACATTCTGGAGAGTGATGTGAAAAACAGTGATATGGCTCTGGTAGGTTTTTGCAAAAATTAAATTTTTTAAAGTTCCGATCCAATATTATTGTTAATCTGATAAGATATTCATTTAATTAATCAGATTAATTTCGGAGTTTAATTTTGCTACCAAAACTGTCAGATATTCAATAAAATTCACACCCAAATTTTTTCATGCATCCGAAGCATCTGCTCGAAATTATAAATACCATATAAATTCTACTGCTCTGGGCAATTAATTATAACAGAAATTAATGAATGAATCATTACAGTCTCAAGCAGAGTCCAGTCTTGGTGTCCAAGGATTTTCTGACGTGCAAGAGAGTTTGGAAAAAGTATCAGGAGAAAAATCTCAAGTTGATGAAAAGAAGACTAAGAATTTACATGAGATGTCGGCAGCCGTGAAGGATTTACATGATAGACTGGCCACGAAAAAAGTTGACTTGGCACCATTAGTAAAAAGTTCGTACATACATAATTAGAGATAAATTCCTACTTATTTGATATAGACAAAATTCTAATTACATTTTGATGCATGAATTTTGAAACAGCTCTGAACATGAAGAGGCAACAAGCACAAATTTTGACCCATGAATATGACAACATGAAAAGAAAATACAATGTCGTGTCTGCCTCCATTGAGTCCGGATTGAGTAGAATTGTCAAAGTGAGTTCAAAAATTCATATACACAGGGTGATCCATAAAAACGTTCATAGTTCTACCAATTGTAGTATTGTATTGAGAAGATTCTGAGTTTAAGTTTAAGTGCTAATAATTTTAATTAGGAAGTGGAGAGAGTTCGAAAGACGAGTACGGAGGATGAAATCAAATACTTCATGTTGAAAAGTTTGGCTATAAAATACCAAGTAGACTTGAAGAGAATGCAAGATGAAATCAAGATCTACACCGCAGCTGGGAAAAATACTGATATCGCAAGAAAATCATGGAAGTAAGTACAGTAATTCACACAATAAATCAAACCAAATTGGAATTTTAAAAATTCAACTTTTTTTACAAAATTTTTCGCGCACACAGGGACACACTTCTTGGAAAAATTTCTGAGCAAGAACGATTGGGGAAAGCGTACAAGAATGAGGAGAAAGGAATTCATGAGAGACAAATTGATAGTGTGAATCAAGCAAAAATGTGGAAGGATGTTGAAAAGTAAGTTTTCAAAAAATAAGGTAGAAAACGAGTACGTTTTTAAATAATTAAAAATTTTTGTACAAAATTTTCAGGATGCTAATATGCAAAACAAAATTGAAACGGGCTTCTGCTTCAAATTCCAACCGGGTGTAATTTTTGACTGCAATTTTTGTCACCTGTGAATTTTATTCACAGATTATAATATTGTGTGACTTATTAGAACTAAAACTTCTAATATTTATTCTACACTCTTGGTTACACTCGAAAATTCAAAACGACAGATACCTTATCAAATTTAAGCCCAATTTTTCGGAACTGACAATCAAAATTTGATAATTTATTGCTTTCATTTGATTACACAAAAATTAAAATTATGAATAAATTAATAAATCGGGTATATTTTCACTACACTCGTCCAAGCCATAACATTTGTCCAAGATGGAAATCGATTTGCAAAATCTATAAATTTTGGTGTCATCATTTCACCTCCGTAAAGAAATGACCCAGTGAACATTAAATCCAGTACTGGTTGTTCATTTCCGGTTGGATTTTCTCCGATGAAATCGCATGTGACTAAAAATTCTCCAGCTGTATAGCCTTTCCCATGATAAATGAAATATGTTTGCCGTCCTTGCCAAATAAAACCATTATTAGCGGGTGGGATTTCAGACGACACTCCACCGAATGACCAATTATCCAATTTGTAACGTGGTCCAGGAGCAATCACGATGGTCAATTGAGTTGGACCGTTGAATGCAAAAGTAATTCTTCGACCATTTGGGTTGCTGATTGGAATATTTTCTCTGATTTCCATTTGAACTCGGGATACGATACTTTCGGGTAATCGATCATTCTTTGGGATCCATGGGGCTTTCCTTAATTGTAAAGAAAAATTATAAGGTATAGTTCAGAATTAGAGTGTACGGGGTGGTTCATACCTACAAACTTACTTGATTGAACTAGTGGTTGGCCATAAAAAGGGAAGCGCGCAATAAATGTCTTCACAATCCTCATTGTTTGCGTCCAATTCCAGTACGTCATGGACCTCTGGCACAATATCCGCAATGGTGGGTAATACGTCAATCGTATTTGGGTCAACTGCCCAGAACCAATACCCAGAATCATTTCTTACAGGATTTTGAAACCGATCATGCCATATTCTCTCCACATCCTAAAAAGTACATGAAAATTAGTTTCAAAATTTTGGTCAAACCCATGGCCATGATTTATTATTCAATAAAACACACTACACTTACCACAAGTTGTAACCGTAGCGGAGTTTTCTCTTGAAATGGAATTTTCCCAACAAATCCAAAAACCATTAATGGATTGACTACAAACATACTGAAACATAAACTAGCAATTAAAATCGGTTTGCTGTAAGCCGCAAATACAGACACAAGTCCACTGAAGCCTAAGACTGATATTAATCCAGCGACAATAAGACCAAAGAAAATATTCGGATTTGTTTCAGTTCCACCTCGACCAAGAATCGGTACAAAAACATCAGCCAATGTGAGAGTTAGGTAACAGACGAGTGTGAATGGAATGAGTTCTCCCAGGATTAAATAAATCCACAATCTTTGAATTGCTTTGTTTGGAATTGGAGAGACTGAAAAAAAATTATACAGAAAAAATGTACAACAATTGCTGGAAAAAATCTATCATAATTTTTTTAGGACTCTTCAAGCAATTCTGACGGAAGAAGTTACCAAATAATTACCTCTAGACCCATAACGAGCAGCATATCTTCCAATGAACCCAAAAAGCATAATGATCATGAAAATATAGGCGATACGCGTGACAAAGGTCAAGGCCAAAGTCACAACTGCTATCGTGACTTTTCCTGCCAACCAAGTCCGACCTTCAGATCCTTTGTGGGCAAAGCCGTATACAATAGCCTGGGCCAGAATGGCCGGTACTCCAAAAACGACGAATGACATTGTTGGGTAAGAATAGAATGGTTTGTTGTATCCTGACCAATTAAAAATTAGGGCTACGACATAGGCTGCAAGTATTCCTGTACCCCAAGCCAACAATGTTGATACTGGAAGCCAAAGGAGCCAAAGAAGTTTTTCTAGCATTGGTTTTCCTTTTGGTAAACGTTGGATTTTAAATGTTGTGAGTACAACGTCTCCCTCGAGTACAAAAACTAGACAAAAATAAATAGCTGTGTTAGAATATTTTACACTACACATTAATTGACATTACAGTGGAATCTCTATATATCAACCTCCCCTATATCGTACACCTCTCTAGACCGACCAGAATGTCAGGAACGCAAGAACTCCCTCTGCATACACTTCTTTGTTTATTCCACTTTCTGTATATTAAGCTTTTTCTTTATTGGACACATTTTGGTACATTTTTCGAGTTCGGTATATAGAGAGTCCACTTTAATCGTATTAATTCGCACCTTCTAAACAAACGAGTCCAATTGCAACGACGGCTACGAGACAATTCACGATTATCCCTACCGTCTCCGTGTAATAAATCATGAACATTCCAAACACATCAAAAAATATCATTTTTCCATCTGATTCCTCAACAATTGAAAAGTCCATTTCTCCAAACAATTCTACCAATGCAAGTGCATTATCACCCATGTGTTGAATACTCCCAGCTGGAATTTCAATCAATTTGTCCCATTTTGTATGATAAACCCAACCGTTTTTAATGAACGCCATATCCAGACCAGGAACATTTGAAAAATCACGGAATATTCTGTAGTCAGTGTCTGAGGGGATTAAACCTTGTTGGAATGCTTCTTCAGCCATAACAAGGCCGTAAGGGTGTGGAATTCCAGTGTACCCTTTTGAAAGAACCCAACCGTTTCCTGGAATGGAAATTGGAATGGAAAGAAAAAAAAATCAAAAAAAAATTGTACATATTTTTCTAATACTAGATTACGATTACCAGGTCCAGTCTGAAATAAAATTTCTCGACCACCAGCACCGGCACCCTCGAGATTTATAAATGTACGGAGATTTTTTGACCAAATGTGACCGATTTCCTCATTGTCTGGGTCACTAGAGTCACGCCCTGCAACAAATCCATGAGCTCCTTGCAATCCTAATTCTTCAGCTCCATTGAACAGAAAAATAATCGTGTTCATGAGAGGGTATGACCGTCTGGACATTATTCTCAGAACTTCTAACATTACAGAACAACTGATCATATTGTCTGTAGCCCCTGGGCTTCCGGGCTTTGTGTCAAAATGACAATTGAGTAGAACGGAAGACTGATTTGTTCGAAGCACTGGGTCCGCAGGCTCCAATTTGGCTATCACGTTAGAAATCTGTAATTGTGTTCAAAATTCAATTTAGGAATTCAGGAATTCTTATTGACAATTTTGCGTGAAAACCAGAAGAGATTACTTCATTCTTTCTCTATTGAGAAGAACTGGGATCACTGACCTCGGCATAAGTTGAAATGTGACCTTCGTCATCATCCAAGAAAAATTCTCCGGTAGGTCTTTGGATTTCGTAAGTAACATGTTGGGCATCGGATGCATCTAGAATAATCTGGCGTAAAATCTGTTCAAATATTCTAACCGTCTCTACGTCCGTCGCATAACTCCCGGACACTCTGACCCCAGGGGAAATCAAATTGTGGAGGTCATTTCTTGCTCTTTCTTCGATAAATCTAAAGAAACCAATACGAATAATACAATGTGTTAAATTGTCAAATTTATTTGGGTTTGCCATGGGGAGGTACCCCTAGTAGTAGTATGGCGGTTAATGATTGGTGACCTTAGACCTTTACCTTGCAGAATCACCATTCGGATCATGTTCCCTAATTGTCCTTGGAGTCGGAAGTCTTCCATCCATGTACTTGACGAATAATAAACTAACCCCAATGAATACAATTACAGAAATCAGGGAATTTACATTATCACGGGCCTTAATTTCAGCCGGACGCCGTTTTCGTCCCGGTCTAGGAGCCACAGCTTGAGATTCGATGTCATCCACGTCCGTGGAAACTGTTTCTGTGGATACTTCGCTTGGTGCAATTGACACGCGATCTTCTTCTGGGTCATTCGAATTCTGATCTTGACTTCGGATCGATCTTTGACGAATTTCTGTCTCTTCCATATTTTTTACGTGTGTATGTGTAATTAATTAAAGAACCGCAACCGTAGCCGCAACCGGTTAGAGTTACAGATGGGACGAAGTGCTAAATATGACTCAGATGCAATTAAATAATTTTCCACACTCATAGTACGCGTACATACTCAAAGTTAAAAACCGAAACTGATAAGTGTGATAAGGTAGTATTGCCATTTTCTATGTACGTACAGTACTAGTTCTGTCATGTCTCTCTGATTCAATGGAAAGTGTACAATCCGTTGTTAATTATAGGGACTTATCAGTATCACTTTACCTCACTTATCCTATCCAGAATTGTCATTTCAGTACTTATCAGCTTTTAACTTTATCTCGGATTTATTATACAGCATACAAAGCAGATACAATTTCGGGTGTAAATTGACAAGTATTTCTTGACACATTAATTGTATGGCGCGTTAAGGCTCTCGTTGATAAATAATTGTTTCGCTCCACCCTATCGGAAGATACAAAGACGTCATATTACAATGCACTTGTTGACAATTATTGTTACAGTATATGGAGAGAAACGGGGATATATTTCTAACGTTTTAAATCCAACCGTCTGCTCCTAAAAGTTCAAGCTCATTCCTGTATACAGTACTTGCTGTATTTTTTAGTCGTAGTAGTAGAACGTATGGGAATTTAGCCGAAATGAAAGAACTGTACAGGGTTGGTCATAAATAATCCTTTGTTTACTTTGTACGTCCATACTCAATTAAATTCAACAAGCGTACAAAACGTATGACTAGAAAAACTTATTATTTCCTAGCCAGCCTGCGAATACGAATAGTGCAGATGTATTGTGGTTGCATGGACTGCGAACAGCAAATAATAAATTATATGAGTTTGAATTGTACCAGACAAGTTTAATCTAATCATATTTAGCACAATATTTACAGAGAATGTCATTCGTCAAATTTATTACAGTTATTTCTGATGCAAATCAGGTGACTAACTAATATGATTGTAATTTCAAATATTTACATTTGCAGTTTTTTTTACTCCAGGATATATTTTCCTCGATTTTGTCACATCGATTACTAGACAACAGCTACGCAATAAAATATTAAATTCAGTTTACGTACTAAATAGTTCCTTAAATTTTGAAGTGGAAGATGGGGAGTGGGTAAGTTCATTTAATTTTTAGCACATTTAAAAATCCAAAAAATCACAATCAGAGTACATTTTTTAATAAATTATACACAACAGCAACAGCATCCCAGACCCAAACGCTAATGGAGCAAGCATGACAACAGATGATGACATGATGAAGATTATAGAATGTCCTGTGTGTCAAGAAATTCCATTTCCACCAATCTACATGTGTGTCACTGGACACAATATTTGTAAAAATTGTCGACCGAAATTAAAAGAATGTCCAATGTGTAAGGAAGTTTTTACGGACAAGAGGAATTATACTGTTGAAGCCTTGGTTCGAAGTTCGAAACACACGTGCTTGTATACTTCGGCTGGATGTGATTCCGTTTTGACTGGTGATCAAATGGAAGGTCATCTCAACTCGTGTTCGTATAAGTAAGGAAAAATTACTAATCCAATTATTTAACTCCTGGAAACACTACCGTAGTTAAAATCTTGAAATGTGCGTCTAGTCAAATAAATTAATTTCTCCAATTCAATTCAATAGACCTCGTTCGTGTCCACTCATGCCACATCTGAGCTGTTCAGAAAGTTCATTACAGTTACCCGGATATTGTAACCATTTCCGATCTACACACAATATCAGTATGACCTCCGGAGATACGATCACAATGAATTTTAATATTAATGACGCTACTCTTTGTGGACTACTCGTACCAGCGATATACAAACCAACAAAGCTATTTTGTAAGTATACAATTAGCATACACATTATGCCTATGAAGGTAGATAGCAATGGAATACCTCATGATTAATTGTTTTAGACGAGGATTGGAGTAATCTACTAGATTTTGACGGGAACACCTTCTTAATTACCATGATTCCTAATCATACTCACGCAATGTTGTATTGGACTGTTTTATGCCTTGGAATAGACAAGGAATCAGAAAAATATGGGGCACAAATAACTTTGACTACAGAGAAGGTGATCGATCTCCAAAGTACCCTAATCAAAATTACTTGTGAATTCAATTAATAGTTAGTGATTTTTTTTATTCAGTCTCGCCGAATCCAATTGACTTGGAGAATGCCTGTTTGCTCAATCCTAAAAGGAATCAAATGTGAAGAGGCTGAATCCAATGACGTTTTTCAACCTTCTTGTAGTTTCTCTGCCTTCAGAAAATTCATGACACCGACAAATGAAGATGCAGATACATTCGTCGTGTCAGCAAAATTTGTTATTCATAAATTCAAATCATGAGTACCAAGTCAAAATATTAGGTTTTGGCTAATTTGTCTTGTCAATTGTGAAGGGTTTGGAAATTTTTGCATATTTTAGCTTAAGACGAAGTGTTTCGTTCCGTAAATTAAATTGTATTAAATAATATGATTATCAAATATACAATTAGTTATCTCGTCGTGATGTGATCTAGTGCCCTGCAAACGAAAATGTGTACCGTAATGGAATGACCGAATTAGGTCGTGACAAAATTGCAAGGGACAAATTAAGGTTCTAAAATATACACACATATATATATACAGGAACATAAAGACCCATTTAATTTTGCCATGGAAAGAGTACGATTACTTGGGAGACTTGGGACGTGGGACTGATAGTCCACTTCTAGGCGTACCCGGGTAAATTTCCCATGCTAATTTTGGGAAGCAACTCAATCTCTACGAACAATATGCGGCGACATTTCACTAGGCCTTACGGGTACGGCTAATAGTGACAATAATTAGTGGTGTACTGTGTACGTACGTATGTATATTTTGTATTTTACGTTTTGGAATGATGATGTCATCCGGCTGGGTCTCGCCTGATCGATGATGACAAGGCGACAATAAATGACAGACGAGAAGCGTGTGAGAGACGTCTTGTCAGCAAATTCTAGAGAAAGAATACTTTATAAACACTTTTGTTTTATGTGCGAACTCTTAGGATCCTATGTATGACCCGTAAAATAGTATTCGGGTGATGAATCAGTGCACAGTACACGGTGGCTGTGTTCACAATTATGTCTATTGGACAAAAGCCAACTGGCATCATTTACTGTATGCTGTATCATTTTAATTATATTTGATTCTTTCAAAGTGAAGTTAAGACGAAGAATAATTTATAGTCGACTGTTGTATGGTATTAACCAGTCATCTCCGGGTTTGTTAGAGAGTAGCTCTTATTTCTGACTTGAGTATTTCATACATATTTATATTTACAATTTAAGCAGACTTTGTTCAAAATAAATGACACACCGTTCCTTCCATTCTTCCAATTATGTACGATTTTTTAGAATTCGGTATATTTTTCCTCAAATAGTGAAATGCAAAAAAGTTTATGCCGTATTTCTATATATAAATGTGTACAGAATTCACTGACTTTTCTGTACCTTTCTATTTCCCAAGGAAACTTTAGAAGTAATTTGTGAGTTTGATAACGGTTCTAGAGACGCGTCTGCTTAAATTGCAAATTGAAATTGTTGTTTGTGTGCTCAGAACACATTACCATCAAGCATTTCCGGAAAGAAAGTAAAGTTCATCGCTCATCCGTAAAATTTGCAGTTAAGACAATGGGCCAAGGGTAAGATACCAAAATTCTTTATAAAAATTACTTTGAAAGAACACTAAAAATAAGAACAGAACGAAAACTCCATGCGTTTCAATACTAGCCTGGATAAACACTGTGTTAAAATTATTCCCTGATTCTAGTTTTATTGAATTGAATCGTGGCTTTGACCAAAACCGAAGCCAATATTTGATAGCCCACAATATTAGGCATGAAATTATGTAAACATTTTCCATCTCAATTACTTTTGTTCAGAAATAGCAAGTCGACAAGCCACACAGGACTAGGACTCAAGAAAAGTGGTCTCCCAACCGATAATGAATTGATGCGGATAATCGGGTGCCCTAACTGTCTACAGACTCCGTTTCCACCGATATTTCAATGTACCACTGGACACAATGTCTGTAAAAATTGTCGGACAAAATTGTCGGAATGTCCACTCTGCCAGGAAGTCATTACAGACAAAAGGAACTACACCGTGGAAGCTTTGGTTCAAACTTCTAAATACACTTGTATCTATAGTTCATCAGGATGTGACACTGTGGCGATTGGTGACGTAATGGAGGGTCACATCGATACCTGCCAGTACAAGTATGGCTGAATAGCTACATAACGCCTAATATCCAGAAACTATTTTTATTTCGGTTTGGTCAAAAATAATTCGTTTTTCGCCAAGATATCAATTTATTTCAGTTTTTTTGTCAAAGTTTAGTGCGCTAAAGCAGGACATATTGATTTTTTTTTTAAATTTTGATGGAATAGTGTAAATACTCCCTATTTATTTACAGGCCTCAACCATGTCCCTTCATGGAAGACCAGATCTGCACAGAGACTTCATTAGAAATATCTGAATACCGGAATCATTTCCAATCTGTCCATAACATCAAGAAGTCACGGTCGGGTAAATCCCTAACAGCAAGCTATAAAATTGAACCTGAAACTTTTATGGATTGTTCAAACAAAGGTAGATTAAAGTTTCATATTTGGATAATTCTCAAATCACAATTCACAAGGTCAAACGTAGATAGATCGTCTCCTATAATCTTAGCATCACTTTGGTGTTGGCGGAGTATGCTAAACTTTGATGGGAACACATTCTTACTTGCCATGTTTCTTGACTACCGCAGTCAAATGATTTATTGGACGATTT
>JAQGCB010001183.1:0-15699 GCA_034698835.1 Protaphorura tricampata | reverse complement strand
ATTTGGTTTAGACAGGACGACACTGTACATTTTCTGAGAAGTATCTTCCGGGTAGGAAGTTTGACTGTTCTCAACATCCCTAGACCAAATGGGAAGCAACTCGCAAAAAGACAAACGAAATGGACATGATGTTTGATTCAGCCTCGGCTATGTCAATTAATTAGTAGATTTTATCAATGAGATTTTTCGCTCGAGAATCCTCCCTTGTTCAAAATCCCCGAACTGGAAGGGGTTTCGTTTCGATCGTCTTTGTGGCCCCGGCCCCAACTAACTTTTTCACTTGACTTCTTAGATCCTAGTCCTATTCCTACTGAGTACATAGTACATGTACATTCAGTACAGGATTTGTTATTCCTTTTCCATTCCATTCCATTTGTGTTGTGTCATGTCATGGATGCATGCCTCGGTTTCTTCGTTCGTGCCATCATAGTTCGTTTCTTGAATGCCAATGAGGGGATCCACTTTAGAATCCCAACTCAAGTCAAGTCTTTTTAACTTTACAAACGAGGAGAGAATTGAACAGAGTGGAGATTGAACACTTTGATTTCAATTTTAATTCCTTGCATTAGAATGTGGGTTGTTTTGTTAGTTGTTAGTCAGTCCGAGTCCGAGTCCAAGTCCCAGTCCCATTCCGGCATGGCGTCCCCGCGCCGAGCGACTCCATATTTGGCATCCATATTTTATGTATTTTTATTTGCACCATGCTGAGAATTTTTAAGGTCATGTGTCCTTTAGTGTCGTGTCACGTGTCTGCCCCTCAACCACATCATTTTTCAAATTCAGATTGTACGTGTCTGCCCTGTCCTGCCCTTCTTGTCGCATGCGGAAAATCTGTTGTCCATTAATAATTTGTCTAACTACAGTGGAGTCTCTATATACCGAACTCGAAAAATGCACCAAAATGTGTCCAATAAAGAGGAAGTTTAATATATACAGAAAGTGGAATAACAAAGAAGTGTATGGAAAGAAGTTCATGCGTTCCTGACATTCTGGTCGGTATAGAGAGGTGTACGATATTGGGGAGGTTGATATTTAGAGATCCCACTGAATGGCTGTAACGTTTTCTTTCTAGGCGTCGAAAATGACACAACAGCACAATGTAGTAAATATTGGATTTGATCATAAGGATCCGGGTTCAAATCCAGATATCAATTGATATTGACTATTTTTTGACCCGCTCTGAAATATGAATTGTAAGCGTCATTCTTGTATATTTTGTTTATTTGTTTGACCGTTCAACTCTCACGATTTTGATATTGAAGGACCGGAGCCAGAGCGCAAGAGAGATTGGACTGGTTAGGATTTTTGGTTCACTCTCATGTTGTGTTCGCGTGATGTGTTTGTCTTCGAAGTCTTCAATCCTGTCAAATTGGGCGGAGTCGTTGGACGGCTCCTCATTCAACTGATTCACACGCTCGTCTTGACCACAATTCCCTATCCACAACATTAATGGTATACACAGGATTAGATTTGCATTTCATATTTAGTCCAGTCCGGCATAGCCCAATACAATACAACGCAACGGCAACGGACGAAACAAGATATGTCAGTCCAGTCACTCAAACCTTTTAGTACATAGGAACGGTTAGTTTTAGAGCCCCATTATCTTATTATCGTACATGGTAGTTCATAAGTTTGTTCACCGGGTCCCTCTTCGAATTTAAAAATCCACTGATTAATTGACATAGCCGAGGGTGAATCAAACATCTTGCGCATTTCGTGTGTCTTTTTGCGAGTTCCTTCCCATTTGGCCTACGGATTTACATATTGATTATGTAGTTACCCTAGTAGTAGGAAAAACCAGTGGAGAAAAACCTGCTTTAAAGCAACCCGGGGGATAGGAAGTCCGTGGAATTGAACCCCAGCACGACGAGAAGAATTTGTACGTAGCTGTACTTGTACATACACATCACATAATATGTATAAAGTGGTAATCTGTATACCCGGTCTGGTCTAGAACAATCAGAATGGAAAAAGCATGTACATTTGTAGTATATCGTACGTAGATTTTTATTGTACCAGTGAATAAATATTAAGAGGTTTATGACGTCTAGTCTTCTAGCGGGAACTTATAAAAAAATCCTTATTAAATTATCACATCACTCACTCCCTTCCATTCCATTCCATTCCATTCTATTGCATTGCATTGATGAATAAATTGGATGGGTGGACTTGGACTCCAAGAATATCCTTCCATGAGCATGAGAATGCGGTTGCCCTTAAAAAATGAACTCTCTTCTTGATTTTCTACCCCTTAAGATTTAGTTTTTGAAAATGAAACTGACAATGCATGAGAATAAGATTTGAAATTGGAGACCCCATCCTACCCATAATTCACTCCTTTGTGTATTTATGATTTCAAGGAGGTTGGTCTTGCTGACGGACTGTATTTTTAAGGGTCCTAGTCCTAGATGGAATACTCTTCAAGTTTAGGACCCCTATAATCATAAAAAAAACAACCCTTAAAAATTGGAAAAAAGGGGTTTAAGGAATAAGGACTGACTGCTTGAGTGCCTACGTTGCGTAGTACATACGTACGGCTTGAAGGAATAATAATAAGAATAACCCTTGATTTTTATTTCGTCCTCTTTTGGTAATCCTCTTGTATAAAATATTATTGTTATACAATTCAGTTGTACAAAATACATGTACGTTTGAAATAAAAATAGAGTGCTGGTTGTGTTTAAAAAACTAGGGAATATATGCCCCTTATAATGCATTGTTTTTTTTTATTCCAGTTTGAAGAATCTAGCCCTTTTCGTGTAGAATCATAGGTATGGCTGGAAAATAAACCGAAGAAATGTTTCATAAAATAAAATTTTGAGACTACAGCGCAGTGGAATCTATATATATCAACCTCCCATATAACGTACACCTCTCTATACCGACCAGAATGTGAGGAACGCAAGAACTCTCTTTGCATACACTTCTTTGTTATTCCACTTTCTGTATATTAAACTCTCCCTTTATTGGACACAGTTTGGTGCATTTTTCGAGTTCGGTATACAGAGAGTCCACTGTAATGGTCAATTTTAAAATATCTATGCATTCTAGGCAAGTATTTTTGGACAAAATAGATTTTCACATTTGGAATTTGGACCATTCGTAAATTTTTTGTTTCTTAAAATCTGTGACAATCGATGTTAGAAAAAACCTGGCAACTGAACGGTTGTTTAAATCCAAATCAGAGAAATGAAAAAAATCAGATGCAACTGGACTGCTGAAGGTAAAAATTTCGGAAAGTAGTTACCGGATTCCATACATACAGACTTGAGCTTAAGAAATTAATGTAAAGTAAGGCATATATATTATTGAGGTCTTCTCTACTGAAGATTATCTTACTACTAGGGGTACCTCCTGAGAGATCGACCGAAACTACACGGGAAATAATACATGACCATGCAGTGCAGTAAATGTAAATTTAATGGGAGTCTGTATATACTTTTTTATTCTGCGCTTATGACGCCGAGTTAGGAATTAAATTTACTTCGACAATTAATTTAATTGATTCAGTTTCCGCATCGCATCGAACGTAAATAGGTTGACCAATATATGTATGGATTTCTAAAAAAAACAATCATAAAAATCTAAACAGCCATTCCTTTCCAATTCGATAGGAATTGATATTTTTGACAAGAAGAAAACAACAATTTTGCATGTGAATGATAGAAAGAGAGTAAATTTGTATACCTAAATAGATTAGGGTAGTTGGTGTGACGCTCAGTCCGATCCATGAAGGCCCAAAATCGATAGATTTTGACGAGTCGGAAGCACCTGAGGATGGAATTGAATTTAATGGACAAGTACAAAAAGTCTAGCGGAAGGAGACAGAGACAGTCAATGTAGAACGTAGTCGAATTCATGTAATGATTTCGTAGTTTCGTTGAGTCTGTCTGAAGAACTCCGTCTTCCAGGTAACCCGTTCGGAAGTGAACTCCGATGTCCAGAAGGTACAAAAAATCCGCCATGTAGTCCAAACTAAACCAAATGAATAGTGTGTCCGTCGTGATTTCCTATATTTCATCAAGAAAAATCAAAATTAATTATGATTAACTGCAGAAAAACAGGTATACTGTGGCGTAGTGGTACAGGTGTACAGATCGCTCTAGCTGTGCTGGGTTCAATTCCTCGGACCTGCTCTCCCCCGGGTTGCTTTAAAGAGGTTTTTCCCCATTGGTTTTTCCTACTACTAGGGTGTAGCTACATAATTAATATGTAAATCCCTAGGCCAAATGGGAATGAACTCGCAAAAAGACACACGAAATGCACAAGATGTTTGATGCAGCCTCGGCTATTTCAATTAATGAGTGGATTTTTAATTACAGAAAATGTTTTTAAAATTCAAAAAAATAAGTAGAATCGGGGTTCGGGAAAACTAAACCTTGACTATTCAGTATGCAAAATAGAATAGTTTAAAATTTGAAACAGCACTTCCCTGCAAGAATATCAAAATTCCTGAAGACAAACCACGAATTAAAATTAATGCACTGAATTAACCGCTGAAGGCTCTAATCTTTATATCTCGAATTTGATTTTTAAGGGTTGCATTTTCTGGCTCAATCACAATTAGCGTGTTGGGACGCATCGGGCCGAAAATTATCTTGAGGAACGGGATGGGAACATTTTCATCATACTCATAGAAACACCCACCTGGAAAGCGAAGCGGTAGTTGATGACCCAAAAATTGTATAGAAAGGCTAGAGAAACAACCAAAGACCAATAGTAACAAAGTCGTCCGGCTGGGTCGAATACAAATGTCCACCGACAACCTGTCTTTTCTGAGACTGAGGCATTGGACTCCCATTTGTCCAATTTGAGCTTTGACTTGAATTGTTTTCCTTTCTCTCTCGCCTGTTTTTTACTACAAGACACGTCGAGTTCTGAGCTGGCTGCTTGAGTATATTGTGATGCCGAATTCAATCGTTGATTCGGATTCCCAGTATTTGCCTGGGCTGAGGCTGAGAAAGACTCCCGAGAAAAACGTTTTCGTCCACCCAGGCTCATACCCTACAACAAAAATCAAGAACAAGAAGCAAAAAATTAATCATCAAAATCAATTCCAAACATATGCACTGTTTTCTCATGAAAAATAGCAATGAATAGAAATAATGACAATAGTATTTTTTCCAGGAAAAAAATTCTGTATAGTTCTAATTTTGTGTCACTCATACGAACATACATATACTTTTGTGTGTCTTTTAATTATTGTACCTATTCGAACTGTGTCAAACAAATTATGGTAATTTTTAACTTATTTTGAAAAATCAGACACGCTTTAATAGTACCAGAAGGAAGAAATGCATAAATGAGGAATATTAAGAAAAGACGAGCGAAATACAACCCAGAAGAATTATTCAGATTCATAGTCGCTATTTACAGTTCTTGACATAATTTTTTTATGCGTAACTGTTAAGAAATACCTTAATTGAGATGAGTCTGAATCCCACCCTGTAAATAATAGTATATAGGGAGTAGGACAGCTTCGGTTGAAGTTAGGGACGGTATAAACAGACTTTGTCACAAATTTGTCACAAATTAGTAATTTAGAATGTGAAAGGTTGTAATTGAACATCTCCAATGTAAATATTAGTGAAGCCACATTTGAACTTGAAACGGTAATTAAAAAATGAACAAACGTGATTACAGCCGTAAAACTGAAGAAAGTCATAAATTAAGACGCAGTCACACAATAAGTTCTGGAAGCGGTACTTAATTTTAGTCTTGAAAAAACTGCATACGAAATTATTCCAAAGATTTGATTAGTTCATGTTGTTTCAGAATTAATTATTGAACCATTTTGAGTGCAATTCTATTTATGTGAAATTCGAGGAGTAATTCTTCCAAATCTATACATACGTTTTTTATTAAAATCGTTTAACTTAATTGGTGCAATGGAGTCTGAGTCCATTTCATTACGAGATAAAAAGAGAGAAAAGTAAAACTGAGGTATGTATAACATAATTGCTGGCAGTCCTATATCATTTTGCTAAGTGGAAGGTTCAGTCGACACGCATTTTCAATTCAAGGGAATTGATCTTCACCTGAGTTTATTCCTCAGTTAAGGGTACTAGTTAAGAATATAATTTTTTGTCATTGGTTGTGTGTTCGTATTTCTAATACACTGTCATTTTATTGGGTCTGAATTACGAAAGGATGCTGCACAGATTGTGCACGCGTTGTACTAATTATACTGTAACGAACAGTTTTAATTATTTCAGCACGCACTTCTGAATGGGAATCAGATTTGTTCGTGCAATTCAAAACCACATAACTAAAATAAAATTCGGTCAAGTTGAATTATAGAGTTGAGTAGATTTGAGGTTGGCATGTTTTCCAAGACAAACTCGAGACAACTGTAACTACATTCACTTACTACTACTGAAACTACATTTTATGGAACAAAATTAGATGCACAATGCACATTATCAGTATTATCATGTGAATGGGTCGCCCGATGCCATCATGACTGCAATATACTGTTTTAAACATTTTTTCAATACATTTTTGGATTTACATGTCATGTCATCACATGCAGTGGGTGAATTTACTTCACATTTTTTTTTTCATTTCAGAATTTTGAAAGAGAGCACTCAATGTAAAATTCTTACTTTGGTTTAATGTATGGAAATATTTGAATCCACGTAAATAATTATGTAGTCTTCACTTTCATATACCTTCTCACTCAATTACAACACAAGGTTGTCTGCTCAAATATCGTCTGGCGTCATGTTTGTTTCGGTGGTACAATCACGACATTAGAGAAAAAAAGAATCGTGGGATTTTTTTCTGTCAACCAGAACAATACATATTTCCGGTTCAGAACAAATCTTATTTCACTACAGTTAATCTAAATAAAAAATGACACAAATGAATGTCACATAATATCTGGCAGTTTTTGTGACATATTCTTTGGGCCATACAACATATGTCCAATGTGTCCACCCGTCCGTCCTAGAATTATTTTTGTGACCAGCATTGTTTCACTTTCTCTCCGACAAACCAAACCCAAGCAAGGATGACAGTGAAATGTGAAAGTGAGCTTTCACTGTTTTACCCTGGTATCGCATATAGTCCAGAAGAACGGAACGGGCAGCTGTCCGCTGTCCGCTCCTCTCCGTCAAACCTGTCACGTCACATTAGCCCACTGTACTGTTTGTTAGGAAAGATACCCGATTAGTGATGGCGGTTCCGGGTTCTGCCTGCCAACAAAATCTAACTCTCTGAGGATAAGTAACGTTAATGTAATGAAATTACAAGGTGGAACGAAACTGGCAGGGTCGTCTCTTGGGAAAATATATAAAAATTATTTGTACTCACTCAGAACCGATAGCCTCACAAGTAAAAAAATATTATGTACCAAAAAACAACGTAATCTTCAGTTGGAAACTTCTTCGCTAAATTAGCATCTTTTTGCTAGCCGGTAAAACTTTTTTTTGACATTTTCACTGATAATATGTGTATGTATTAAGAGTGACTAAGAAAATTCCTGATGTGACAATTCTTTGACAGAAATAGAAGGAAAAACGTGACAAAATTCTGTAATCTGTCGTATGGCTCCACATTCAACGCGTTTATTTTGGGAAGACTTGATTTTTGCAATACGTATTCTGCAAAGTCCAGTGTCCAGTCCAGTCCAGAGTAGAGTCTTAAGGCTACAGAACAGTCAGCATTTTTGAACAGATGAGTGAGTCTATTGTTGATTCAATTCCCATGCTCAACTTCACACGGTTCATCTCAGCCAACTAAATGAGACCTGTCCTGTCCTGGCCTATCCTGGCCGACATTCAAACGCTGCCTTGCCTTGCCTTGGGTCGATTCGCGTGTACTACAGAATATATCCTGTAGTGTCTCAGAAATATCGGAACCAACGTGCAGGCAATTTCCTGATGACCATAATGCAGTATTAGCAGTGGCAGTTTCAGTAGTGGTAGTATCGTTTATGACGATTGTAATCCAGAGACAGGAATTGAATCGTGAAAATCGGTGAAGAATAATGGGAGTCCAGTTCCAGTTCCATTTCCATGTGTGATGTGATTATTGGACAAACTTTATCGCTCGTCTTTTATGACATGGAAGGCACACACTTTCGTTCGGCACTTGATTGCCGATACATTGTCATCTCGACACACTTTAACATCAAACCGTTGCGTTGCGTTGTGTAGTGTAGCGATTGCATGCATTCAGGAACATTTTATGGCTTAACGCTTACTTTTTTATTACCAAAGTATTTGACCACACAATTCCAAATCCAAGGTTGTGCTTAATTTTGATTTACATGAAATTAAGTATAGGGAATTGAGTATCGAATAAAAAACAAGCATAAGCATGTGATATATTGTGACCAGTATAAATTACTTCTATACGAAAGGTCAACTCTGGTGACCGACAGAGGTCACCAAAGAATACATGCGTTATTATGGTGAAAGTCAATTAAACCATTTTGCTTGGTCCACCTGTATTCTTTTAACACATAATTTACACAAATGGAGTATCTAACCGGAAATGATATCAATCATATTCAAATACATGAAAATGACCCGTTTTTTCATCAAAGTGAAACATTAGTGTAACCGTCAACTCAAAGGGTTGTAAAAATAGCTACTACTTTCTGATTCAATTTACTACTCGATTCAACTAGAAATTTCCATGGTAGAAGATCCAAAGATGTGTAGTATGTTGAAATTTTCTTTTCTACCCACCGCCTGGTTGAAATGAAAGAGAAAACCGGATGAATTCACACATTTCCTTTCCTTTTGATCCAAACTGTCTGTATATACAGTACTGTGTTATTTCAAATGATGCATAGAACCAATTTTACCTTTGAGAGAAATTCATGTGAACAAATGTAGTAGTAGTATTGACGGAAGGTAAAAGTAACCGCGCCGCAACCAACACCAACAAACACTACATACATACTACTTCCGTCTGCTCCATTCGCATTCGCATTCAAAACTTGGAAGATCACAGAAAGCGAAACAGAAAATGGACTCTTTAATTTACTTCCATTCAACTAGAATGGGAGATTTACAAACTTGGGTATGGAGAAATTGGCCAAAACATGAGATACACGATGAGCAATGATCGAGATGCTAGCACTGATCATCAGAAAATCGCGTATAGTCCGTATAGATTGATAACTATTTAGATAGTTTTAAATGCAAATACTATTATTTCCGTGTCCAACGACCCCCCCCCCCCCCTAAAAATGCTACTCTTTTAAAAGTTAGTTCCTCTCCAGCAATGCGACGCAACGAAAATAAAATTACAGTAATTGTGACAAACTTTATTACCTTGAACAAGTATTCGCAATATGCGATACTTTGTGTTTAATTTTCGACCAATTTTTGGGTTCAATTATGGTGACAGTTAGGACAATAAAATAATTCTCCCGGATACGGATATAGGAAACAGATGTCAATTAATTTCATTGAATTCTAAACTATACGTCATCAACCAATCTGTCCAAGAAACAATAACGTTTGTTCAAGACGATGTAATGTGAAATACTGTGGATGAGATACCAATAAATGCATGTTGGGCCACTTGGTTAGAACTCTAATAATTTACTTTCAAATTTTATCACAAATCTACAAGCGAATAATATCTTCTTTTTTTTGTGTCTGGAAATTGATCAAATCTTCCAATAACTAGTATAATTCATAATACTGTGTCCGTTTTCCTGATTTAGAAGAACACCACAGAATAGACACGGAAAAGTGTCAAAATTTTCATTAGTTGTTGTAGCCCATGACCTCCTGAACAACTTTTGTGAAGGAATCATCCCAAAAATCCTCACCGTTTCGGACTCGTTCATACACAAGGGAGCATGATAGTGACTTTCTTTTCATATTGTGTTTTAGTACAAGTCTTCGGATGGTTATCGCTCAATTAGTTTTCTCAGGATGAACATCCGTACTACTTTTTTCAGGCTCATATATGTACTATTAAAAAAATCTTTTGTATTTTCTTAAAAATGTCTATTATTTCCATGTGCCCTTCCCCCCCCCCCCCCCGCCAAGTAATACTGAAACACGAAGAGACACCTACACTGCAATTTTATATAGCAGAAAGAGCGTTCGAAATTCTCCATAGCGTTGTGTTCAAACATTGCCCTAATTTTAGACAATTCAAGACGTATTCTATTGGTATCAATATCGAAATTGATTTGCAGAACATCAAATTCTAAAAAATCGAACAGAATATACTCGGGATGATTCAACAATAAAATTGGTCATAATTTATGTGCTTTTAATCTAATATTCCATAAATAGAACTTTTTTATACTGCTAGATCGTCCTAACAATTTCGAAACCTCCTTACTTATAATTTAAAAAACAAAATACTCAATACCTAAAAAAAGATATTTTGTCCGATTTCTTAGTATTAAAATTACTTTACTGAACCTATGTCATATTATTTCATATGCAAAATTTGGAGAGTGAGTCATTCGCTTCAATTTTTCTTTTTCGAGACCTTCACAAAAAACAATGTTTAAAAATGAATAGGTATACCTCTTTGTAAATTCGTGACGCTAAACATAATCAGATGTGAACATAACTGTACTCGATTACTGATTTAAAAAAATGTTCTCAAAATCTGATGCGGCTAAGAACACACAAGCATCTCGTATTTTTTTCTTTCATAATGACAAGTTTCAAAATTTACCATCTGGTTTTCAAACCATCAAACACTGCCAAAATTGGAAATTTCTGGTATGAAAAAATCGGCTCCTTTAACAAAGATCTTGGTCCTTCTGGTGCTCGAGATTGGCCGGCACTTGATGTTAAGTTTATTGAGGTGCTCTAGTTTTTACACCAAAAGTTTGTCAACCTCCTTTTACTAATTAAACTTGAAGTAACGTTAAACAGCCCTTTACACCCAGACAGCCATAATTAACTCAACAGCCTAGTAAAATCAAGCTAAAGCGTTAGTTTGTGCTGTGCTGTGCTGTGTATACTCTGTGTATACTGTGTGTGTGTGTAGTGTAATCTATAGATCCAACCACATTGTGTTTGTTTCTGTACAGTATGATAGAGGAAAAGCCAACACACACATTCCCCTGGAGAAAAGCAACATTGTGGTCTCACAGATTTTTCGATCGATAGATTCTACCAACCAGCACCAGGAGCAGAGTCCCATTCCCATCATCAGTCCTTTCCCTCGGTTCGTTGCATTCTCAAAATTTATCTCAATTCCTAGAATTCCAGACTTACTACATCACTATTCCGACTAAACCAACTATCCGTATTCCGTGCGATGTGTTCCTGTCCGTCCATGCTTGCTTATTTTTAGGACATGGAAATCCGCATGACCTAAGGTCATGTACAGTAAATTTCTATTTTCAATTCCAACATCTCTTAATTCCAGGTGCAGTGCAGTGTAAATTGTTACAGGCTACAAATTAATTGTGAATATTTTAACACTGAAGGGGTGCACGAAATAGGCGTTGACTGCAACACATACATGGATCCAAATTTTGACGTAAAAGTAGAACTAGAACTGGAACTAGATTATGTACACTTTGACTACAACGACAAATATGGCAAGAGATAGTTTTCTGACTGTTTCGGCTTTCGTTTCGGTCAAAGGAGAAGATTTTCCAAACGGACGGATGACATAAATGTACCGATTCAGCTCAAAATCCATTTCCACGTACGTATCACGTCGTACATCGAACTCGCACATAGCTAGCACATTGTCGTCACAGAATTTGCAATGAATTTCTACAGCAGGGCAGACAGAGAGAAAGCGTTGTCCTCGATCATCAAATATTCTCTAAGCACTTTGAATTACACAAAAGGCAAGCAGAGGCAGACACACACATGATTAAGCTGACACACCATTTATAATAGAAAATTGGGTGTACGGATTAATGGACACATGAGTAAAACGTGCTCAAGTTTATTAAGTACAGTACTTTGACTTGACCGAAAGCTAACCGACTAATTTGGCTGGCCCGAACAATTAATGAGATGGTCATGGAATGAAATTTAATTTCGCTCGCCTGTATTTCGCCTGGCGTGCCTTAATGTACTAATTACAGTTCCGACGATACAATTACAAGGAACCATTTTTAGTGAATAATTTTGTTCACCGATGGGTACTTGTTATTTACAAATACATTGAAAATCAGAGTCTTAAAACACTGTCCTGACTACTTTAGACTAAAATGAATTTGGCATGTGAAAATTGCTCCTTGTGGGTCCGTTTACGCCCATACTAGTGAAGTGACATTCTCGGTCTTAAGTCTTTATCATGGACAACTGGGCGAAAACGATAACTACAGTAATTAGACCAATGCACCGTGACGAAGACGGCCATACCATAACCGTGATTGTGTAACTGCATATTCCGATACTGTCTCATTCCACACCAACCGTTTGCTTGGCGAAAACCCTAAAGTACTGTACTACATTTTCTGGGCGAATAAATTGCAATTATGATTTAGTTTAAGATTAGGGCATAAGCGTGAGTCATTGGGCTGTTCTTAGACGATTACAATTAAAGTTGACTCAAGAACGCTTGTTCCTTGGACATTTCTTGGGTGTATAGAATCGGCCTGTCGTTCAACGAATTTAATGTTATCTAGCACACACGATTGACACGACGACACGATTGGTACGAGCTATGCATTGACATTGCACTCTTGATTGAATGAAATGGTTTGAAAGTTATAGAATTTAATTACGTTAATTAGGAAGTAACAAAATTTTGAAGTGTTACATAATTCTTTGTATTTGTTAAAACTTGGAAGTCCATTCGAATTTCAAACTAAACTAATATTGTAATTAAATTAGTATTAGCTACCAACGTAAGACCGACGAAGGAAAAATGAAAGGAGAAAAAACTTAGGGCATAGGGTTTGGCCGTTCTGTTGGAATTTGCTGGAGTTTGGATATGTTGTAGCACTTGACCTCTTGAACAACTTTTGTGAAGGAACCAACCAGGGGGAATTACCGTTTGGCCGCTAGAAGTATACCGGTTGCATTTGCTACACCGTCCGCTGTACGGTGATAAATTTCGTATTCTAATTCTGAGATGTCAACTTTGAGAAACTAATAAAAAATTTGACTCATTCAGAAATACAATTTCTTCGAAAATGTGTTTTAACACTGGGGTAAATGGAATGGGAGATAAAAAATGAAAAAATTCCTTCTATCTATCTGTTAATATGTTAATGTTAACACGTGTACTGATAAATATAATTATTGAGTGGTGTGTGTGAGTGTGTGCGTATTGTAATTTTAGTTCTTTTTGTGAATTCCTCTGAGGAGATCATCATGAATACATGAATCATGTAATTTTGGCATTGGTTTTACGTTGCGAGAGGTCAATTTCTATATAATGTTTACTGGAGCTTACACTATTTAGCCTTCCACTCAACTTCATTATTGTCCAGAGCTAAACCGGTGAGCGGTAGGACCTACGAATTACCTCACGACCTTGACTAATTGGCTAATTTCGTTTACGCACAACCACCAAACTCAAGGTAAACTAAAACTGTAGTTACCGTAACATATATTTTTCGCAGTTTCATTTCAGAATATTACTTTCACTGTGAAATTAATTTTTCACATGTATTACTTCTACTCGAGAAGGTTCTACAGTACTTCTTTGTTAGACCTTGTCTGAAAAATATCCATCCAGTAAGCTCTCCATTGAATTGCTGTTTTCGTATTTACTATTTACGCTTCATGTTACAAGTTGTCAGAGAATTCAATGAAAAATTGTCAACAACAGAAATTCATGCATAAAAATATGTCTTTGGAGACAGAAAAGTGATTCATTCATGCGTTGTTCCATTCATCGATTCTCAGTGAAAGTAAAAAAAGATATCCGAGAAATGTGAAAAAAGTAAAAGTGTACTTGTACAGAAATACACCCGAGCAGAATAATTTCGTATACTTCTGGCGTTACCGTTGCCGTTTCAGTACTGCCTTGCATTATGTAAGATTTTTCATGTAATGCTGAGTATACAATGAAAATGGGCACATAGCAGAGCAGAGCACAGTAGTGAAAGTGTAGAAATAATAGAGACTCACAAAAATTTCAAGTTTGCTTTGGTTTTGTTTGACTTTGATGCGGTGAAGAGGAAATAAAAAGGGGGTTTGGATAGTAAAGTACGTACAAAACTAGGCGCCGAATGTCGGGAGAAAGTTTCTCACGACGAGTGTTGACTGTTCAACACAGAAATGGACCGCATTGACTGACTTTCACTGACTATATGACTTTTCCTTCTGCCTACCCGAATCCGGGCATCCCATTCTCTAGAATTCCCTCAACATTTACTCCATACATACGTAGGTAACGTACTTCGTACTTTCGAATGAACTTTGAGGACAAACACACACACACACATGCACAGACACACACGACCTTTTGAGACCTGACTGAGTGTTATGACTCACAAGGGACTGGATGGCATTGTAAAATACAAATCGTACAAGGGAAGACATTCGCATTCCACAGGTTTTGGTTACAATATTTTATCAATACAAAATAAGTCGTGGGCGAAATGCCGCAGGCTTCAAGTTAATTTTTTGAAATAGAATTATAAAGCGTTATCCGCCCACAATGTGACAGCGTGATAGCTAAAGGACACTGCACTTTTCTGACTAAAAGTTTTGTATCAATTTGAATTTGACAACCAAATCATGTCCCTCGTGAGTACTCAATCAAACACAAAAGTCACGAACGCCACAAGATGAGCTGAGTTGCTCTTACTTACTTAAAGTCAGTCTCTGAGTTTACTTACTTTTACTACAGCTACTAGTTTTTACTCGATATCTGCCTTGCCACCGTCTTTGACCTTTTGAAGGAAGAAATGAGAGATGGACAGACAGAGCGGAGGCGTCAATATAAGCAGCTAGAACTTTTGAGTGGGTTTTGAGGAGGTGAAAAGAGCAAGCAAAAGATTTGTCGTCCTTAGGAAAAGGAAAGTAAAACGAAAGACAAGATCCACAACTTACGAGACTACAACTAGTACAGGGGCTCCCTCACTCTAATTTCTAATAAATTGTTTATTATGTGATCATACGGAGAAGAAAGAGTAGGAGGTTAGATTAGACACTCAGCCAATTTGTGTGGCATCCGTCAATTTAAACAGAGGTAAAGTTAAAGGTCAATCAAAATTGGGGGCGGTTCGGTGGGAGATGGTTTGAGAGAGTAGAACAGGGAATTTGTCGATAACGGTGAAAGGACATTGCCTTATATTAGACTATTGAATGGTTAGCACATTGTAACCTGTAGAATAATGATTCTGATTTTAATACAGAAAAGCATGGGTTATTTTTGGTTAAACCTTGGAGCTCTTTCATGAATTCAATAATGTTCACTCATGTAATAAATTTTTAGAATAGTTTCAAAACTATGTTCTTTTTAAAAAAGACGTCTCAAACTCAGTTGGTATTTGAATGGAATTATTGACTTCGGGCTCAAATTTTTTCGTCACGTAAAAATTCGAAAATCCAAAAATGAATTCACTCCATTAATTTAAGAAAAATCCACTCATTAATTGACATAGCCGAGGCTGAATCAAACATCATGTGAATTTCGTGTATCTTTTTGAGAGTTGCCTTCCATTTGGTCTAGGGATTTACAAATTAATTATGTAGTTACCCTAGTAGTAGGAAAAACCAGTGGAGAAAAACCACTTTAAAACAACCTGGGGAAAGGAGGTGGAAGGAATTGAACCCCAGC
>JAQGCB010001182.1:0-15702 GCA_034698835.1 Protaphorura tricampata | reverse complement strand
TTAATGTTACCTACATTTTTAACATTTAATTTAGAGCCAATTATCATACACTCGGTTTTGTCAACATTAAGTTCTAAACTATTTAATGTCAGCCAGTCAATTATTCTTGCAATTTCTTCTTCAATATAATTGATTGTTTCAACAATGAGGTTTAAGTGAGTCTAGAGTCATTCATCTGAATAAATTCTTATCGTAAATACACAACTGGTATATTAGCTGACAATACCGTTGGACAGTCAACATTTTTGAAATATCGGAGGATTTATTTTACTAATTCCATAACTAAAAGATTATTTGAGAAATTATTTTTTGTCACCATGCTGTTGCTAAAAACACTCGTTTAGATATTAAAAATATGATTAAACATTTGCAATTTGTAGACTTCCTAATTATTACAATATGTGATCTGAGTCTACCCTGCAGTATTAAAAGCTTTGCAATCCAATTCCAAAATTGAAATAGGCGAAGCTCCATTTCAATCAAAATTTTACAGAAAAAATCACACCTAAAGTTCTCATCATCAGGTCACTGGGAACGCATCGCATTATCTATCTACTATACTAAACGCTGGCCCATTCAATTGTTGTACGCGAAATTCGTCAGTGTAGGATTTCAGTACATAGACAAGATTTGTATTGCTAATTGTCACAAATTGACCTGATGTACTAGTGGATTTTTTAATTTCATAACTTGTTTTGAGGTCGTGTTTTACTTTTTATGGATTCTGAAGAAATCAGTTCGAAATGAAAAAGGACAAATGAAAAGTAGTTAAAAAGAATGAGCATAGTAAAGGAGTGTCATCTTTTTGTGGGCATTTATTGGTTTTGGAGGTTTCTATGTAAATTACAGAGGGTATGTAGCCTAGCATTAACTGGTGACCACACCCCTCGCTTAAAATACCCAAAATATCATAAAACCGAGCCACACGAGACCGAGAAAAAATACACTTAAACCTGGAAACTCAACTCACAAGAAAACTTAATTTTCAGGGTAAAATACACTCAAGACTCAAGAGATTGTACCGAACTCGTAATAGTGCATGTCGCTTTTTGTACAAACATGCTGTTTTTTCATTGTTATCTCTCTTGTTTAATAACTTAACTTATTTCCTTCAAGATCTGATGGAAAGATTTTTGAGAGAGACGAGAGAATGGGGTTTTCCTGACAGCTCAAAAGGAAGTTGCAGATGAGAAGAAACGCCCTCGGGATTGTGGCTAGGCGTGGTTAATCATTAAGTAATTATCAACATGAAACTCATTTATCCACGTATGTCTCAGGAAATATTTCAGACAACCAGTAAATTTTTGCAATTGTAATCTAATGAAAATTCTTGGAATCCATACGTTAAGGCATAATTATTTTGCGTTATGAGCATCCCGGCCCAGTAGTCCAAACCAGGTGGACAATGAACGGGTATTAATTATACTACCATAACAATATGCAAGATTCGAGAGTTTTCTGCGACACACACAATGTGTTTTGTAAAAATTTGTTGGCACTCCATCGCCCACCGTCCGTCCGTATTGTTCTTCGTGTTTGTATAATATGTAATGATGTATGTAATGTAATCAGATCTGAAGATCTCACTTCCTCTCATCCAAACTTCACAACCACCACCATAATGTGAATGGATAAATAAATTTTGATGAAGTCATTATTACTTTCGGGAGCGCTCACGTTATGTATGTTAACCCTTTTTTTCTTCTTCTCCTGTTGTTGTAATTTGTAATGAAGCGTCCGCGTCGACGTTTGCGTTTGGAAAAGATAAGGAAATAATTGGTCTTTTCCTCAACTTATATTACAGGCAATGAATCTTGAGGAGCAGAATTTTTTTTTGTCGCGGTAGGTGAGGAACCCATGATTTTCGAATAAAACCTTAAAGGGTACTTTACAAGGACTATGAGGAATTAAGTATTCGTGTGTGTGTGTGTGTGTGTGTAGAGCGTAGACCTCCATAAATCGAGTAACTGCAGAAGTCAAACATGACAAAACAGGTGAGCATTAAAATTTAAAGAGGGTTTTATGGGAAACCGAGACCAATTTTATTTTAACTTCGTCCAACTCGAAGGAATGAATGAAATCTTTTTTAGAGAGGAAAGAGCGCGTGAAATTCTTTAGTTGTTGAGTGCGTGTAAAATATTTTTTTCTGAGGGTTGAATCGAAACCGACCAGTGAATTCGTTCATTTTGCGACTTTTAAGATATTCTAGTACTCCATGGCATAATTTTCATGTGTATTTATGGAATACAGCTTCCTACACTCTTCATTTCATGTAGTCCGTAATTTAAGAACTTGTAAATCCATAATTACAAAGACAAACATGCATTTACGGCATGCATGCCGAAACGTTTCCGCTTGTACTGCAATGCAATAAATTTGATTATATTTTATTGAAGGGAAAAGTACGTATAAGAACCCATCAACACGAGGAAAAGTTTTTCTGGAGACCCGAATGACGGAGACCCCCTGCGGTCTTGACAACTTTATCCACTTAAGTTTTCTCACAAGCTTTTGTAGTCCAGCAGACAAGACTTCCAAACATGACGACTCTCTCATTGTTCCTCTCATTCTCTTTCCAGAACAGCAAATTCATCAATTTCATTTCTGAGTAACACTTTAACTCAGTTAGTCAGTTCAAGGGAGCACCTTCCTACCCCTGGCCATGCCCAAATGGCCATACCCTAATGACTTTACATTAAGTACCTTCTTTCTGTATCGTACCTGGGGTTAGTTCACGAGGAAACTACTTTTTGTGTAAATTTTAGCCCTGATACTAACCGGACCGGCCACATAAAATACCCCGAGCATATATTTATGGGCTCATTTATATAATTTTGGTTTTGAGCTAGATATTTTTGAAACATTGAACTTCAAGTGACCCTTGAAATCTTTAACTTTTTCTGGCAGACGAAAATTTTACATGGAAAGTGATTCCCTCGTCATTTGAGATCCCTGCCCTGGACAATACAATACAATCCATAATTTGTATTTGTTCATGCGGAAAATGTTTATGTCTACATAAATTCTTGGAACAGATTTGGCAGTTTTGTCCCTTGTAAATCCTAATTGTCACTTAATACTCTGTCCGAAGGAAGGCTAAGGTTTGAATTGGTGAAAAGTAACATTCGTTCCAGTCGTAATGTCCCATCATTACTACTACGAATGACATTTAGGGGGCAGTCAATTTCTTTTATTTTAAAGATGGGAAGGGTCAGGAGTGGTGAGCTGATTTGTTGCGAACCCATCCGGAAATGCTGTAAAAAAAAGGAGAAGGGTGTGAAATTGGGTTTTACTACTAGGGTGTGGCCTACCTGTCGAAAACTGCAGAAATATGTCCTAAAGTGACAATTACATACTGCAAACTTTAAAATTAATGCAAATGCAACCCTCTTTGCAAATTCAGAATTTTGTTTCAATATAATTTCTCAAGCTCTTATACAATGTTGAATTCCTTTGAAGAGAACGATGGGTCACCTTGCTTGGGATAAGTTACCCGAACCCGCACCCGGATGACCAAAAGGAAGTAGAATAGTGCGGCGGAAGTATAGAGTGTTCCCCCTGTAGTGGCATCCGAAAATGTTTCTTCTACTTTTTCTCAAGAAGGAGTAGGCGGGTTTTCTCTGAAACGACACGAGTGGTCGTTGCCTGCCGTTTTGTCTTACGTCCGGAACTCGGAACCAAGAAGATTGCACTCCATGGTCCATACTCCGCACTCCGGCTTGACTAACTGCACTAGTAATGTAAAACAACCCAATAACTTTTATAAGTGTTTCGTCTAAATTGTCTCACGTATTCTAATGATTTCCAAAACCCTTATGTGTGGTTTGTGATAACTTTAAAGATTCTGTGAGAACTCTTTGGGTATTTTATTTTATAGACGGGCTGTTTCACGCAAGACTCCATGAAACCTTAAATTACACCGGACAATCTTCTTTTGCTAAAAAAATTCTTTACTAATCATTCAAATCCACAGAACTTGACGGTCTAAGCTTTATCGGATAACATTGAACATGTTGATCCACAATTTCAGCAGTTTAAAGGCAATCCTGAGTTTGAAACGAACAATGTCTGCGATTCTACATGAGTTTACAAATTTTCCATCAGTGCAAACGTGTCAAAAATGTCAGTCTGCAGTAGTTTGATAGTTGTTGTACACACAAATCAAGCTAGGTGAAAGTTTCAGAAATACATATCATATAACTAAACGACATCAGTAAATATTGCAAATATTAACTTCATATTTATATCAAATATACAGGTCTTGGTCTCCGATCACGTGCTATTTTATTTTATGACTTCGCTTCAATTACTTACTTCGACGGTCTGGACGTCTTTAAATGTGTTTTCCAACTTTATAAACAGAAATTAAGATAAGGTCACTTCAGATGGTGGAATTAATTTGAAAACCTCATTACATTTAATAGATAAACAGGATGATCAGACATTTTATTAAAAATTCGGACTATAGACCATAGTTTGGCTTCCAAATTATTTTATTGTTGTACAAAAGTTTCCTTATAGTTCTCAGTAATATAATGCATACTAATTTTGGTAATTGGTAATGGCAATGACACAACTGCTACTACATATAACATATATTCATGTAATGTCCATCCTTATGTACATATTCCTTGACTTTGGTCTTATATTAGTACTTTATAGGAGGAACTGACGATGAGTTGACCCTGGTTCGTTCTCCTACAGTCCTGCCGGTGGAGTAGTTGAGAATTGAGAGGAAATGGTGTTGGGACTCATAACTCATGATGGTGGACGGAAGTCATTCAGTGAGAGAAAACACAAAAGTTTGCGTGATTCACCGTCATTTCACTCTTACGCTTACGAGACCTCGGCTCTAGTCTACTCTTCCCGCACTCAAAAAGGGTGAAGGCATCGGTTTTACGAGTTACGAGTAGTAGAAAATCTAGAAAACATTCGTCTAGGCACATTTTTGTACATACTACCATCAAATATAATTTCCTTAGATTTCAATCCAGGTTTAACAGGAGTGCATAGTAAAAATGTCCTTGCCTTGCCGCTTCGCTATAGCAAAGAACTATGGAATTTGGAGGATCTCGACGAAGCGGGACACTTTTATTTGTAGCATAGAATGAATTCGCAATACATTAGTTAGGACATTTCATAAGCACTTTTATGAATGCCATGCATCCAAATAAATCAAATATTCGTTTGATCAATCGTAATGAAAAACCATGAAAAAAATTTTTCATTGATGTTTGTCTTGACCTCTTTAGAAACATTTGAGGTGCTGAAAAGCTCACGGCCAAGGTCAAGTCTTGGACTCAATATTATAGAAAATCGTGCGGGTCAGTCTTGCACTACTCCTTAAATCGGTCTTAACTTATTGGTTTTCTCCATGATGACAAGTGCAGTATTTTCTATTTAGACTTTCACATATTTTACAATAATACCAAGTTCAATAGAATTACTACTGCATATTATACAAAATCTGGAATAAAATGGAAATATTCCCAAGGCCAAATACAATACAATCCTGACGTCGAGTTCAATTCAAATTAAATCTATAATTTCAATTCAGTGAACTACAGTTCGATGTCCATGTTGTCCAGTACACGTTTCCAGAACGCAATTAAAAATAACCAGACAAACTATATTTCACACAATGCAACTGTTTTTGTTTATATTACTGTACTCGTAATGAAGAAAAATAAGTTGGTACAGAGTTAAACGGGGATGAGTACATTTGAAAAAAAACTTCAGAAGCTGTAAAGGGTTGATGTTTCTTCACTAGATCTCTTAAAGAGTCACTTGCGGATTCTGAGACTCAAGTAAAAAGGAGGTTTAAACGGAGCTTTGGCAGTTTCTGGTCTATAGTGAAACAAAAAAGGATCGGGAATTCTTTTCTCTCGAAAGAAATGAAATAAAACAACTCTGAATTGTTGAGGAGACTGAATCACACTCACAAATCCGATTTTGGGATAAAGTCAAATAGAAAAGTTGTAAGTTCCAATAGACTCAATTCGTTTCGTTTCCTTTCCCACTTGTTCTCCGTTTTTTTTATATTTGGATCCCACTATTCCCACTATCTTCCTCCCAAGGTGGTAAGAGTAAGTGAAGCGAGTTCATGCGGGGCTCAAGTTCACATTTCGAGGGAAAGTAATGCCGCCAGAATACTCACTTTCGTGGCCAAATTCAAGAAACTACGAAAGAAACAAACGGAGAACACATGCCAAATCCAAATCCAAGTCTATGTCGAAATGAGAATGTATCAAATGTATTCTAAAATTTTGTTCATTAATCAATTTACGGATTTCACTGGCGGTGACCGACCAACCAATTTTGTAGTGGGATCTGACCCATTCGGTGGACGAGTCATGCCTAGCCAAAAAAACACATCAATTAAGTCTCCAATACTCCAGATATTGAATACAAATCTATTGAAATCACACGTGAATTACAATATCAAGTATTTTGATAAATTCTCTCAAGAAGGTCAAAGTTCAATGTGGATTTTTTTGCAAGCCCTTGTATAGTGTTGAACTACGACATAAGAAAGAAAATCAGACCACTTTTAGTGGTATCCTTTTCGATACAAGGAATGAAGAGGCAGAGAATTGAAATGTTCTAGTCGAATCAGTCAGTCAACTCCATGGCCATTACATTCCTTGATAGAATATCATAAAATTGGTCCTGGGGTTTTTCTACTGTTCAAGCTTGGACGGAGACTCATTGCATTTAAAGGAAAAATAGTCAGACTGGTTTTTTCTGAAAACTGCTGGTTCTTTGGGGAAGAGAATAACTTGTGAGCAAACCAAGTATGAGGTTGATAGACAAATCCAAAAACAGTAAGTAGAAAAACCAGATTGGGGGCTCTTGGGGTCAGAGATTTATTTTTATCTAAGTCAGGGAGACTTTATCTCTGGAATTTTGGGATTTGAGAGAATTCGGGGGGTTACACCACTACTACTGCTACTACCACGGGCACCAGGTCCAGAGTATTTTCCCATTTCTCCCAAAAATAGAAGCAAAGATTAATTTTGTAGCAACAATCCCTTCCAGTTATTTCCTTCCTTTCTTCCACTCACTCACGTTCTTCAAATAAGGTGGATTTGCACAACCCTGAACATGACACGACGTGCACGGTAATCTGTCTTGAAAAATAATGCAGCCCAATATGCTTTGTCTGATTTTGGTGAGTTAAATTCCAAAATCGTGTGTGCTAAGGGTCCAGGATATCCGGCACCCGGTAATCCAATGAAAAAATTTTGAAATGTGTAATCGTGCAAATTACTACAGGATGAAAATTGTAAATGTTGGTACGGTAGGTAATCAACGCTAAACGGCGGACGATAGAAGATTCGAATGTCTCAATTTAGTAATACAATAACATTTTCGAATACCCTCAGTCAGACATGAGACCCTGCAAGCTTGCACAATGAACCTCTTACCTCTTAACAACTTATGTACTTAGACTTAAGTGTACCTCTTGGAGTTTGTTTGGCCAAGGGATTAGTGTAACTAAAGAATTTAAGACGATCACAATTACATAACATAAGTTCTCATTTGTTATATTACACATATTATATTATATTCAGTGTTTACTCAGCCTTTGGAATTATATTCTACTGTACTAGGTCTCTATTGAATTCCAAAGCGATATCTTGTCCACACATCATAATAATAATACCTAATAATAGCAAGGGGTCGTGCCTGGCCCATACACCCATGTATGTTTAGCTACTAATTGTGTCATCTCCGATTACAATCCCTGGCTTGCTTGCCCACTCACTACAGTATATACGTACAGATTTCAAAAGACCAAAATGTTCAGAGAAAAAAAATATATTCAATACCTGGATTTGTTCTGGGGATAAGTGGTCTCCTCGGTTTCAAATTCAGACGACCTAAGGTTACGGTTAAGGTTAAGGTTTCATTTCAAATTGAGATTAAAATATCTGATAGCTATAGCTACCATAACCAGGTTACAAGGGAACGGCAAGCGGGTAATATTTTCTTTCAACGAATTCATTCAGAACGGAAATTTTTGTCATCGCTTCCATTTTTCATTCACGATGCAGGGCAGAGGACAGAGGGGTGAACGCGAGTCTGGACAATATTTTTGTTTGCATTCATTTTATGTTGAGTGTCAGATATGTGTCTTATTATACCGATGGACAAATTTGTACATAGTATGTATGCACCAATTAAAAGGACAGTCGGAGAGCTTAAAATTAGATATTCTGAAATCCATTTTCATATCAATCTCGTACATTTATAATTTTCAGGTTAATTTAGTAGTCATATTTTGGTTTTCCAATCAGAGATAAATGCCATCCTTGTCCCTTCATTAGAGTTAGGGTTCGATCCCTCGGACAGACATGGTTTGACAGTTGCTTTTCTTCTATATGATATTTTTCATAATGTAGAGGTATACTGTCCTGGATCACATTAGCTGCTTAGCACGTTCTCTTAAAAAAATATACAATGATGCCTTTACGATTAACGACAAATCGATCCTTATTTATTTCGAATTTTTATTTTTTTGGCTATTTTTTATGCTACTGGAGTAAAACGTCTCTATCTTTACAATTTTCAGCTGAATGTGATTTGGAATTAAAATTACTTTTTGGAATTCATATGATTCATTTTTTAACATTAACTGCATATTCCCATAAAATATAGAGATCAAAATTAAAAAATTCTAAAACTACATAAACTAAAAGTTTCTAAATCGATGTCACTCTGAATTCAAATAAATTCCAAAGGCAGTTTGACTTATCAATCTGCCACGGAATTTCATTGCTGAATCTGTCATGAACTATTGATGACAAGTTTGTATATTTAAATATTGCTTTGTGAACTGTTTTGTTGGGCACCTATGCTTTGGTATTGGTATTGGTACGTACGTGAGCCTCATTCCCATGAATGGACTAAGTGGGTCCTTCAGTTTTTTTTTCTCTCTACTGACAGAATTGAATTGAATTGTGAAAGCCTTTGGTTAATTTTTTCTGCTTCCTTTTCCTTTCTATACTATACCAAAACCAAACCAGAATTCTGAACCTGAACCTCCACGACCGTCCACGTTGGTTCTCCGCAACAAGGACTGGGAAGCCCCATTTGTTTGGTTCTCTTTTAACCAATAAAGGTTTGAATGGTTGGTACATTTAGACCGACGGTTTTTTTTGAACAGCTGGCTAGTTATTAAAATGTTCAAACCCATTGCCCGAATTGCCACTGCCAATACGTATATGTATGCTTTTAGGTTTAAGGGAATCTTCAGTCGAGTGAACTGATGTGAGATGAGATCGAAGGACCAACCAACCAACCCATGATGTTGAAATTTGAAATGGTTTGGAAAACCAAAAAAAAAAGGTTTCGGTTAGTTCAAGTCCTTCAGAGCGTTTGTCATGAGATCCATTCTTAAGTTATGTCGACTTAAAGGGCTCCTCGTCCGTCGTCTCCTTCCAGCCATTATTATCGGGAGAAAAAGATGATGACGACGACAGCGTTTAGTTGACGACGACGAAGATGGACAAGACAAGGGGGTTCTCGTGCACAAAGCACAACCAATGTTTCCTTTTCAGACAGGACAATTCAAAACATCCGTTAAATGGTTATGGAGTCGTCTCCTTACAATAACTTACATTTTTAGACTTTCCTGTACATCTTACTTACGGGGTTACAGCTGGAGTTGGAATTCAGTGGTCAAAACAACTTCTAAGAAATGACTTATGCCAAATTTAAAAAAATTTGATAACATTTTCCACCTGCACATTGGAAATATCATAACCTTAAAGTTTGGACCCGTCATACATGCAGACACTACTGATCACGGTATGAATTTTTGGGATTTTGTGAACCAAAATTGGGAGGAGTACTTTCCTTATGAAAGCTCCTGGAGATATCTGTAGATTTAGCTCTTGGGTGCAGCTAAATTTTTTGGACATTCTTACGGAACCTTTCAAGTGAGCCATTCATACTTACCTGGAAACATCTTACTCCCACCCGGCCCTTTTCTATTTAGTAAGTATCCCTTACATTTGACATAATAATTCTTGGCAACTTAATGTCCCATTCGCTCCGGTCATGTCATGCTTTGGTTTTAGGAGAGAAACCTTTTGTCATTTGTGTTCAAACCAAAAGTCCCCTTGCCTTGCCTTACTTCTCAGGAACGAACGGAACAAGTCATTCATTCCTTCATCTGTTGCCTTTATTATAAACTCTGACCATGACACGACACCATGTCTTTTCATGCAAGGGGATTTTGCAAGAAATTCTATGCCGGGTTACGTCTACGTGTTGTGTGTTACGATTCTGAGCTACTATGACTTGACAAATCTTACATCTTCCTTTGACCCATTGTGACGGACACTGTACATTTGTAAAGTATTTATTAGAGAATTGGGCGGGTGCGTATTGTCATACAATTCAATAGTACACCTAAATAAATTGTGACAAACTTTAAGGGTGTGTGCGTAATGGTAAACTTATCTATAATTTATTGGTTTTTAATCCGTACGCAAGTACGCCTGCCTGAGCAGAATGCTATATACTCAATGAAACGGCCTGCCCTGGACGAAAAAGAGATTTTACATGGTGAGTGGCCGTTTTTTCCCCAATACCTTTAACGGCTGACAATTAAAACCCGATACGTGGCAGAGGAGTCAAATCCAAAAATTTGAAAACTTCAGGGCTAATTTTACTTGACAAACATAAGTCAGTGCAGACTATTCGTACATAGAATACAAAGTAATTAGCATGAGATTGAACTGAATTATTATGAAACAGTCAACCAACGGATACTAACAAAAAAGTTAGAACGAAGATCCGGCAAGATGAATGCATGCACTCTAAGAAATTCTTCCGAAACCTAATTGCGGCATGCCCACTCATTCAGTGTCATTCGTGAACATTGTTCCTACAGTTTATAATCAAAACAACTTTTAGGTTCAAACATTAAAAATGTTCCATCAACCAACTTGTTTCAAACAATCCAAACCTCAAACATCCTCACTTTTAATTCTGCTCCCATTAAAGAGTCAATGCAATCCGACCAAAGGAAAAAAAAGACCAAGGATTTAAGGTTTATAACATTCCTGTCCCAAATCTCTGGATTTTTCCCCCTTTTCCTTACTTACATACTTACGTACGTGCGATTAGTTTTTCACTGACTTAATGCGTTCGGCGTTTTGCCACAATTTACTCTTGTTCATACGAATGAAGCTAGCATTTTTGTTGGCATCCGAAGATCTAAAACTTCAGTGCTACACTGCAAGCATGGCATTCCTTGCCTAAGCTAAAGGAAGTTTCCAAAAAACTCCATTGCACAGCAAGTTGTATTTTGTGTATGGGATTACTCTTACAAGGGACGTCAAAGCACGGTTAAGCAAGTCCATCTTGCTTTGTACACTTTGTTGCGTGTATGGAAAATATCTCAGCCCCGTTATCTAAACAGCAGTCCGTGTAGTCCGTGACTTTTGGCTACTCATTAAAAACTTTCAAGAATATTCTGTAGTATGTAAGACGCGAGTTCTAGCTCTCAAGTTGCATAATTTAAGTTCCAGAGTCTGGAATACAGTTCTATCGGCCATGAACGACATTGCCACCTTGAAAACATCCCTTGTTAAAAAGTATTATCATGTAACGTGGTAATGTTTATATCCATAGTCCGTTTTCCCTTTCGGTGAATGAGTCGAGAATGGATTGGACATGTGTTTGGCCGTCGCCCAGTACATTTAGTGTTGGCAATGTTTGTAATGGGAAAACGCAATGGGGAAAGTCCTTTTCTCCAGTTCACATTTGTCCGTATTTCATTACCACCCGTACGTACACTCTCGGTAGCTAAAGGACAAATTTGTATTTAACTCTGAAGATGAATTGGAGCTTTTAAAATACCTAAGCTCTGGAAGTCTGGTACAAGACAAACAAGAGCAAGAAAAAAAAAGACGGCATACGCACTCCAACAAAAATTGTTGTTTTTGTATCTTATGCCATCCTTGCGTCTCAATTTACAGCTTTTTTTGGGTAAAGTCGGAATCTAGAGTTCTTTATTGCAGCAATTAAGTTTTTATTTTGAGGTATCATCAATTCCATGGATGTCCGCCCACTTGGGTTTGGTTTGGTTTGGTTTGTTGTAAATTTGCAACCTCTCTCGAAACCACCAACTGGGTACTTGTGTCTTTATCTGTCGTCTGACTTTGTGGTGGACAAAATCAACCCTAGAGTCAAATGAACTCGCAACTAAATTAATTTTAGAACATTTTGTAAATAAAAAGTGGGAAAATCCGGATAAGTTCTTCAAAGCTTTTGAAAAAAAAGTGACTTTTTACTGTATATAAGTAGAGGAACCAAGTTGAGTCCTCATATTTAATGCATGAACGAAGTAGTACAGTAGAAGTAAGCAAACACACAGAGCATTACGACCGAGAGGACTGACTACTATGTTATAGTATTCTTTACATTGCCACATTGCGTTGAGAAAAAATGAAACGTATAAAAAGTTCTGGCACAGAAGACAGATTCGTATTTATGTTCCCCTCATGTAGTTCGTAAGTCCCATGAATGAATGTACGGACGAACAAATGTGTATATTTGGAGTGAATATTTTGCTTGCTTTTCTTGGCTTATGGCCCTCATACACTAACCCTTCCTTTCCATTTATAAAGGAAAGGAGAAGAAATTCACAAGGAACAATTTTCAGTTGTCATATTCGAATCCGACGTCATGTATCCAGCAATGTACTGTTCACAACTGAAAACCAGAAAAGATGCTCTTTGAATTAAAGCGTTTCTACTCTCAATTATCACTAACAAAATAATTGTCACATCATAACACAACACTACACTCACTGATATTTTTTGCTTCAGTTAGTCTGAGTTTTACACCTGAATAGTGTTCCTTGAGAGTCAGTTTGAAAAGTAGAGATTTGAGATTCATTCTTCATTCATCCATGAGTCTGTGTGATCTTCTTCCCTAACTTTCTATTATTCACTCTCACTTGCCCTGTCTTTTATACCGGAAAAGATATTCCGGCCGCAAGCCAAAGAAGAAAGTTTATTAATGCATATTGCATAAGTGAGCATATCATCACTTTCTTCCCTTTAAAAGTCAACCAATCCAAACGTACCCATGTATGTACGTAATGTACGAGTACACTGCTGCACTGGCCGGAATAGGTATCTTGTGGAGGTTCTTCAAGACAAAATCGTCACTATCGAAAAATCCAAGGGAAACAACGACTTCTCCAAAATAATCATAGCAGAACGATACTGCATTCCGCGATAATGTTAAATAATTAATAAAGATTAGCAGAAAGAACACATCCGGAGGCCAGAAGAAAATGAGTACCCGTTTGCGTCCAATGATATTACTAATGTGCATACAATTTGGAGCCAACTGTGAAAGCTGTCCCCGCCAGGAATCATACACTTTCAATACTAACTAGGTCCTGTTTCTTACTTTCTTAGTTATCGTGTCCTGTCCGAAATGCTTTAACATGTACATTTTACGAGGAATTTGTGATTTCAAAAATCATTTTTCTTGTGTCATTTGGAGTCAATATACTCAATAGTTAATTTTTAATTCATCGATTGTACCCAAAACTCAAGGCGAACTTTTTTGTATTGTTTCCTATTTGTGTATAATCTGCTAATATTTGGTACGACAGCCCGTAATTTGGTTCAATCTAATACAAATTGGTTTTGAGGACAAATTGTTGTTAGGATTGAATTGAACTTTGTTATGTTGTTTTGACTAGGGACGAAGGGTATGAGTACAACAGACAATCCCGATAAATAGCGACCTTCATCGCTTCATCCTTCAAATCTTAATAGTTAAACAACAGACCTCGAGAAGGACAGGAGAGGGTTCCTTCAAGTTACATACATGAAGCTAAACTTGACCCAATAAATGTAGAATAGTCCGGGAGACAAAATTTAGGTCAGGGTTAAAAAGTTGGAGCTGACCTAACCTAGCCTGGCCACATCGAGTCCTGAATTGAATTGCATGTGGGTCTCTGCCTTCAGGATTGTAAATCATAACCCGACCGGATTCTAAGAAATGTCAGGTTAGAATGGTTTTAATAACAAGTAAGAGTGACCAACCAAATTTTGGGTAGCCCTTCAAGTCAACCACCATTGTTGTAATTAAGGGCTCCGGACCCTGGGATAATAAGAGAACCTTCCCGTTCCAAGTTCAAATGTAATGTTTTATTGTGAGAAAAGAGGGCAATGTCCGGCGGATGGTCAAAAACGGCGTGTGCGACGGAATCTCAAGTATAAGATAACTGATGATAAGGTTCCGAACACGAACTATTCAGGCTCAAATTTTATGGCATAGTTGAGGAGACTTAAACAACCCGACTAACCAGAACCAAACCTGAGTGACAATAAAATCAAATTGAGTCATAAAATTTGTTCAAGCGCTATAGAAGACAAGGAGTCCAATTCAATCACGAACCTGTCAAACCCATTCTCAACAATAGACGATTGGACGAATGAAGATGTCAAAGAAAATTGTCTGCCCATTCCAAGCCCAAGCCCAGGCAGGTAGGGGTGACTGACTTGGACTTGACTTGGGTTACGGTTTCCATGAAGGCGAAGGCACCTTTGGAGGTCATATCTTGCCTTTCTGAGCTACACAAGAATTGTTAAGGCAAAAATTCAGCTGAACCAAAAATCTTAAAAGGTAACGCAAAAACTGGTTGAAATTATACGTTAAGAATTTAACTACATCGGATATCGGGGTTTAAACAGAACGAGAGCGTGTGAACGGGTTGGTTTCGTGTGTGCATGTGAATAAATGTATGTATTTTTCATTAATGACAACAGTCGAAGCCTAGACACAGTTTGTACTCATTTCTCCTGCTGAAGGGGTCAACATTTTTTGGGAATATGTGTATGTTACGGGTAACTTAAGGTTAGTACAATTTTTAACTTGTAATGTACGTGTTTTGACTCACCACGTTTTCTGTCGAGTGGCTATATCCATTTGGCTATTTAAAGGATCGTACCCCCAACATGGCATGATATCTGCTTCCACACATTGTACATAATTTAGAGTCTCAAGAGAAAAAATTAGTTATATAGTTATTTCAATAGTTTCCAGGAACACATGAATGGAATAAAAATCCCAGACCCATGAGCGGAACAGTCCTTTTCATATTGTAAATTGTAATAGTGGATGCGTGCATTTGGTGAATCTTTTGGTCTGTTCGGTTTACACCAGAAAAACCCGAAACTGGGATGTGGACGGTGGTGTGTGATGAAGGCGAGCAGCACATTAGTTCTGTGGTTCCCCTCCGCATTCGTCACGCAACTTTTGATGTCTTTATTACACAGAATACTACAACTACACAAAATATGTGCGTTACATGCATGCGGGTGAACCAGGCAAGCCAGAGATGTAATAAAGAAAAATATCAAGACAACAAATATGGACTACAAAATTAAACGACGGCGACTAGAGCTAGGCTTAAATTTAATTGTAATAATAACACTTTTTCATTACGCTATTCAAAATTATTTCATTTTATCTGAAGACCACTTTTACGACAGTTCGTCTTTGATTTTCTCCAGTGCGGGTATTCCCTCATTAAAAGATATTGGTTCAATTCCCCAAGCAGAAATAATATGAAGATTGCTTTAAAGAGGTTTTCCTGCACAACAGTTTTTTTGTCTCCAAAGGGTACCATGGATAGCTAACCCGCCCTCTCCAAAAGTACGA
>JAQGCB010001181.1:0-15707 GCA_034698835.1 Protaphorura tricampata | reverse complement strand
GTATCTCTAATAGTTACACGATGAATCTTCTTGGCTTGATCTCGTCGCACACCACATGTTTCAAATAACAAAAGAATGTTGGATTACTTACTCCTATAAAAAAAGAAATCCAAACATCACTGGGAGAAATATGTTCCGGCCGTGTTAAAATATGTTGACAATGAAACTCCGGACATCTGTTCAAAGAGATTCTGAATTTAAAAAATTCGTTGTACAGAAATCTAACGGTCTATGACAGAATGTCAATGCAAACTAAACTATCACCTGCGCCGGGTTATGTTGGATTCCTTGTGAAGTCATAGTTTGGGCCAATCGAAATATCATCCTAAATCCAAAAAAAGTCTAAATATACATATTTTTTAGAATTTCTGAAGGAGTTGCAGAAAAGTTAAATAGCGGATCTTTAGTTTTCATCCTATCTACGACTGGGACTGTTCATATGTCCCACGAGCCGCGACGCGACGGTGAGACATCGTTTGAGTAGTGTGACGATAAGTGCCCGCGGCCTGAAGATCATATCTTTCATAATACGTTAAAAGGGAAAGTAATCTTCACTCATGAACTCATCTAATTCATCATTCACAGCTTCCCCACCAAGTATTTAGTAAAATTAATCTTTCCAACACAACACCAACCGACCAGGGGATGAAAACGCGGAATGAATAATAATTTGAATATATTAATTATACGGCTTCCATTATTATACCTGAAAAACCATAAACTGCAAACAAGATGAACTGAGCGCTAGCAATAAGTGACAAGTGGTAGAATTTTATTTCTGTCTGTATTTGAACAAAAAAGTATACGAAACTATAGTGATTTCCGTCAGCTGGTTCGATCGGGAAAGACGTTTCGTACAACATATTGCTAAAAAAATTGTGCACAAATGGTTCAGGGTTCAACTATCGCGTGACAATTCCTCAGGAGCTAATTGGTTGTTTACTAGAGTACAGGCTTAATCGACGCCACTCGTCTTGGAGTGACATTCTTTCGTCTTGTTAGATATCATCTTCGATAACCACCACTTATTGCATTGGAATGGCGTCATTTGCCTTGAATGACTTGTTTAGTGGTTAAAGAAAACTTGGTTGAATTTTATTTGTATTTTCAACAATACAAATAATGCACTGATTGTAACACCATTTTTTTTTTATCCATTGTTAGAATTGTCACTTTTTTACTCAAAAGAAATAATATTCTTTTGCTTTGGACAGAATCAAGATATTTGCACTTACGAGCAATTTGTGGTAATAAAATATGTAGCAATAGCAATCCAATGGTTAATTCGTGAGTTCTCGTTTCAACTAACAATACTATATTGGTTTTTGTTCAATTTTATTCTGAAGGCCAATGCTTTTACCAAATATTAACAAATGAATTCCTATAAATACATGTTGTACATGTTTATGCAAATGATGATGCCTTTTTTTGCCTAAATACAACAACATACACCTGATTCGACATAATTAATTAATCCTTCTGTTTCCCTTTTTTCTTCTTGCATGTACGGAATTACCTAGAGTTAAAAAATTAAGTTCATCCACGTGTGGTGAATTAGGCAGACCAGGAATTTCTTAACTCATTGTAAGAAATTATTCGTCAGTCTTGTCTTCTGATAAATATGTCCAATCAGTTTACCCAAACGGACACATTTATCAAGATAACGCTGATCTGCGTGTGTGTAGTGCAATCACCCAAATGTTTGAAGACAATTTGATTACATGTCTACTAAACTGCACCCATCTTTCTTTCATTGCTTCTTTTTGAGCTGATAAACTATCTGAAATCTGACTTGCTAAAAAAATTAAAATTACGGTACACAGGGAAATAGGAAAAAATGCTAATGCAATGCATGAAAATAATGGAAAGGCATGGAAAACGTTTCGTTTGAACTTCCATGACATCGTCTTGACGTTGGCATTTAGACGCTTTCGACGTTTTAACGTTTCTAAACACGCAAGATTAGTAAAAGTAGTGGCATCATTCTGTCCGACAGCAGAAATTGTACATGGTGGTTCAAAGAATATCTGTCCCCTTCTTACTAGCACGGAGGTGCCCAGACCACGTTATCCTACTGTGATAAATTAATTTCATAAGAAATTGTCATAGTAAGTTAGTTGGCCCAGTTCCTACTGTAGAGGGCTATATTCGTGCTGCTGTGGGACACCCTGTACGTTTTTGCCGACTGTAATAACCCCAATTAAGATTGTCCTCCTAAATAAGAAAATGACATTCTTCCAAACATAATGATTTTTCACTTCCATCTGTTTTTTTTACTTACTTCCTAAAATTTGCACTTAAAGTAAATAACGTGTGCCGATCTGTCTATCCAAAATGTATTGTTTTCACACGAAAAAGTCAAGAATGAAGCCGCAATGCAAATATGTGTGTAATATAACATCATACGTGCCTCACGTATTGAACCAGGGCTCTCCCTTTCACACCTGTAATAGTCTTCAACAATTATCACGAAAATGTAATTATTCACAATTCACGTGTGGCTCTCATCCATCCATTCCATCCATTAAATATTTGACTAACTCAATTTTTCCGAACACTTGGACACGACATACGCGACGCGTACACTATTCCATCCATGGATGCGTTTACACACTACATTTTGGCACTTCATGATTTTGATTTACACCATCGTATCTTCCAATGTTTCAAACATGGACTCATACTCATACACTCATTCGACATTTCCATTGTTTTCGTAAATATTATGCAACCGGACTAACCAAAGCAAGAAAAAAAGTAACGCTGCGAATAATGCTGTGAATCTTCTTAGCATATTCCATTCCATTACATTACATTAAGCGCATTAGTTACATTACTATTATTTTAAGACAACTTTCCACACCGGACCGACTAAGTAAGTATGTTGTTGTACAAAATTTTATACTCATGTTTTACACATTGGACTTGACTTGAAGTGTGGAATTTTGTTTTGTAGACGCTGGTAACCCGCAGACTTACAAGGGGCAGTGTTCGCATGTAAAATTCTAGGTTTCATTATAACCAATCTTGAAGCTATGGGTTTAATTTTGATAATTTTGGCTGGTTCTCAAAAATACATCCTATTTCTTATTTAAAATCAAATGTACACTATGGGACGTTACTAGTTTATCAGAAGAATGTGTACAAAATTCAGTTCACACCCGAATACTTTCCCTTGTCAATTGTCATTGTCACCCACTGCTTAAGTTTGAGTCTTCGTGTGGCGTGTCATCTTCATCGTCTTCGCCGTCGTTTTATCTCATATGACACCTCCAACTAAATTGACCACAACCATATCCATGTTCCAAACCGCGGATTGCGTTTTTTCTCTCTGTCTGTCCCCGTTGTGTTGCAAAATGTACAAATACTTTGCAATGTATTTCTATTATTAAGTCCTCACGCTCAAACGCTTCATTAGTTTGTTAGGGCACTGGCACTCCCAACCATTTTTGTGTGGTCCCATGCTGCGAGCTTCCATTTCCATATACTGTACGTATTAGGAATGAAATTTGGCACAAATCCTGGCCATATAGCACAGTACCGTACAACAGGTGAACTGCCTGCACTGCATTGCACTGTAGCCAAAGATATGTAAGATGTACATCTTCGTTGGGTCGTCTTGTCTTATCTCCATGTGGAAAAATGGCTTGGATTGCATAATAAATTTTATTTGGTCAATTACAAATATTCATCTTCAAGCCGTTAATGAGAAGGTAAGTTAGACATGTAGACAGGTGAGGATATGCATATTATGTGGTTATACGAATCCATAGGTTATTCCCTTAAATGATTATACAGCTGCGAGCTTGTTTGTTTGTTTGTTTGTGTGCCTGTCTGTAGTCTGCGTATAATATGTACGTATGACTCGCGGCGTGCTCGATTCTTATGTCTTATACAACAGTAACAGTAGAAAATTAAATGTTCTTTACCTACCACCGTCAAATGTGCAAAAATTTCATATTCACGAAAAACGCGAACTGACGGAAGGGAAGATATAGTAGAAAAAATGACCAATTCATACGTAAGAATTAAATTGAAATCAAAATGAATGTGTGTGTATGTAAATTCACACAAGTAACATTACTGTGTGTCCCATAATGAAAATAAAAGTAAAAAGAGCATGAATTTTGACAATGAGGCCAAATATGTCAGTGATGAACACCATTATGCCCGTCAAACATGTAAATGAATCTATGACACGGAATGAAGATGATTCAATAAACTTAACTTTGTATCACTGAATAAAAGTGAATACGTACGTTAGTTGATGGTATAGAATCAATGTACCGCGTGTGCAAGTGCATGTACGTACTTTGTACATTCCTGAGACAATGTGCAATCCAAAACTTCCTCACACCTCCCACATCATGATTTGAAAGAATTCGAAAAAGTATGCATACAGATACAGACAAACATACATACACAGGTACAATAATGATTCATATGCAAATTCACTTTAACACACCATCAAAATGAGTCTTTCGTTTCTCACACAACACAACAATCATAATAATAATGTAATAATCACCTCACTCTCTTCAAAAGAACAAATTCCGAGTATAAACAATTTCGGCATGAACATTTCGAAAAAAGTTACCATGTATGATGTATGTCGAAGTGTGAGATTTGAGATTGAGAGATCAGAGATAAGATAGTTTATACTCAAGCGTTAAACTAAAGGGCGTTGGCCAAATGTCAACGTCGGTAAAACCGGTAATATTGTAGAAACAGTTTAAACATCATAAAGTTAGAATTCAAAGCTTCACATGCGAGATGCGATCAGAAAGGAACAAGATTTTAAAAGACAACTACAGAGGCAATAGTTTACCACGAAATCTGGTCTCAGGGCCCCTAATATTTTTAAGCTTCATTTCAAAAATAATTTATTTGAAGAATTTTTTCTAAAAAACGTTGGCGAATTTTTAACATTCCTGACAAACAATGACACTTTGTTTAGAACAAATTTTTATTGTCCAACCTGTCCGTCAAAGCTGTTCCACCGAACGGCGTGTGTTGGGTCGCTTGGTTTTTAGAAGAAAGTGTTCAATCAAAATCCAGTTTCAGTTGTTACATCATTTCAATCGCAAATGGCAATTCTAAACATGCGGACTGTGTTACTGATTTCGCACTTCGACATAATACGCATCCTAAAATTTGTATTGTTTATGACTCCCAGTTCCTCTTAATTCATTTATAAATTTATGCCATTTTGAGAGGCGGAGAATGTGGACTCTTGCTTTTCCTCTCGAAGGAAATAATTGAATAATAGTCAATTGTTTATGACATTTCTAACTCATAATGTACTTTTTTGAAAGGTTTTGCAAGATGCCCACACGTCAAAATTTATGTTTCTATAGTTCTATACACAGGATACACACAAAAACACAAATACAAAAAACAATGCTAATGACAAATGTTGTAGTTTTCATTATCTGGCAATCTAGCAAGTATTTAAATCAAAAGATTGACAAGTCGTCTTCTTTTTGGACTGCTTCCTTTATCTTATTTTATTCCTATAACACAGACGACATCAAGAATGATCAAAGAAATATGAGAACATGATTTGCAAGACTTTTACTTGTAATTGCATTGTATTTTCACTGAAGACTTCACGGCTAACAGCAATTTGCACTTTTACGCTCATCATCTCAAAAAAAACCAGTCAAATATTATATAACTAAAATCATGTGAACCAAAACCAATGAGGTGACAAGTTGACAAGTTTGGTAAATTTTATTTGCCGTCATAAATTATTTTATGCATGACATACACGTTCGATGCTGCCGTGTGTCAGTGTGTCGCCAATCTGGATTTTCAACAAATTGAGGAAATATTTCTACGTGGTGTCACGTATTTAGGTTCTGTCTCGAAAATTCTAGGGTTCAGATACAATGGCGACATAGTGGTAATACACAATAACCACCCTGTAAAATTAATTATTGAGTGCATTGGGTGCTTATTATTATGCGTGTAATTTTGATTACTCGTCCACTGTATTGTGTAGGGGTCGAACTTCCTACGCAAAAAAAAATCAAAACAAAACAAAGAAGATGAGCAATTGCAAATGCAATTAACTTTGTAAGATTTGGATTTTGGGGTTGAAACGGAACTATGGATGTTGTTGCGTTACAACAATGAAAATACTGAAATGAAATTCGACAGCTGAGCGTGTGCCAATTGCCAATATGCCAATATTATGAATATGTACGCGTTTTTTATTCGAGACTCGACAGGAGAATGACTGCCTCTTTGTTGTTTGGTGCACACAAGATCCTGTTATTATAAAATTTCGCGATGAGTGTAAAATTATATGAGTTGAAGGTAAAAGGAACATGTGTAATCAGTAATACATACGTACTGCACAGTAAAAAATTAATATTTTAATGAGCAATTCTTTATTCATTTCGATTTAAGCTGACGTGTTTAATTTACTCGGGCAAAAATAAATTGAGCCACTGCACTGCATGTGTGCGCTCATATTCCATATGATTTTGAGATTTTTCGTGATATAGCCGTTAGAAAAAATTGGGATTGCATAAAAAGTCCTGATTGGATTTCACTCCTGTTTCTCATAACTTAGAATTTAAGAGTTCCAAAATCGTGTGAATACACTATTAAACTCGTTTACCTTTGGGTTGAGAAAGGTAAAGAATATATCGCCGTTCCATTTTGGTTATGCAAATATAATTTTTTAATAGGTTTTTTAAAAATTGGATTTCAGTGGCGTCTGGTTCCCTTGTCTGTGGTCTAAAATAAACATAAAATTTCTGTCTGGGTTTAGTAACCTTGTCTTTGTCATAAACCAAAGGTGGACGTCATAAAATATTTATTCTATGTACATAGTGCACATAAAAATGACTCAAATTCCTTATTTGAAAAAAAGTTGATTGTCGGGCAGATAATGAAGGTTGGGTGTCAACAATGAACTTGTAAATGATTGACGTAATATATCTCATCACACATACAAGGATTTCGGACAATCCCTAAATTCACCCAAAACAAAGCAACACTAATTGACTCAAAACAACACCTCAGCGTTACTAATTAATAAGAACATGGTTGATTATAATAACAAATAATAGCTTCATATACCATTTACGGTCATTTACCCCCACTCAATTAGAAAATTAAGAGATTTTACAAGTTTTCAATTTTGGTGGGATCGTCATTTTGACTTCATTTAAGTCAGAAAAAACATAATTTAAATACAATTTGGGGGAAACATACAGCAATCAGACTATTTCGTAATATACCACTTGCTACTCATGTACGTGGACAGAATTTTAAAAATATGATATTGGTCAATCGGAATAATATCCATACTGGAAATAATACGGCCGATCCCAGTTTCAGCTCAAAACAAGGGTGAACGCGTGTTGCTATACTTTGAATTCGAGGTAGACAGGTTAATGTTCCAACATATTGTATTTTACCAGGGCAAATCATTTTGTACAGAAAAGCTAAGACACACTCGAAAGAAATGCTATAAAAAAATCGAGGTAAAATCAAATGACCTTAAATCTCGTTCATCTCAAAATAAATTTAATGTATTCGCTTGATATTGTTAATTTACGACCATTCCACAGGGACATCCAATGTACCATTTATAGAATAGAATAGAAGAAAAAATGCAGTGTGTAGACGAGACGGAGCCTTATCAGAACACTTTAAAACTGCTAATCCTTCCTGAGTGTTTTTCAGCTAATTCCATGCGTCTTGTAAGTTGTCATGTATTCTAAAGAACTGAAGGCTTGTGTGTCAAAAAATTAGAACTCTGAGACAATATTTTATTTTTGACCAACTGACAAGGCAAATTGAAATGATAATTACATTTATAATGATCTCATTTTTCCAGTTGTTACTACAAAAAGTTAATTTGTTAGGTCTAAAAATTAAGCTACTTTATTTTTATGGTACATAAATTCAAATTTGAACGTCAAATTGGCAAGGTTAAAAGTTGTAACAAGAAGATTAGTACTACATTTTCCTGAATTCCATCAAAACACTGCACTGTTGAGGTCGAACTTGTTCAAAGTGATCTGCAATTGTAAGTACTTATTAACCTTTGTACATAAATGTAATGGAAAATGTTAATGGATCTTCTCTGAAGATGAACGAGTTCTTTATATTTTTTTTTACTTTATTCGTACAACTTTTATTGTGAGTTGTAGAGTGCAGGTGCTTGTAGTAACTTTTAACATGGCCCAGGATGATCTGTCACATTAGTGGAGAGGAGAACACTATTCAAGTATGTAATGTTCATGTACATCCTTGTCTTCAAGATCACCAAACAAATATTTCTTGATTAGAATAATTACCGGAAATAATTAGAGTTTGGTATGCAAACAAGGCATTTAATTGTGTATAGCGTAATTGAGTTGTAACCCTCAAGAATAATACAATTAAATCGGGATAAAAAGAGTTTTCTATCCAATTATGAGTTGACTGATTACTTAGTGCACGCACGTAGGAAATAAATGGAAAAAATCAAATCAATGAATAAATGAAAATGATGACAAACAAGGAAGTCAAGTTCAAACTTGGATGGAATTTTGAGTTTTTCTCATGACCATTAATAGCAATAACAATAAATTTATTGACTCATGTGAACTATTTTTTGTCATGTCCTGCTGGGCTCACTCCCATAATAATAGTAATTTATTGTTCAACGAAAAATGATATTTGTGATCACTGTATGTAAATTTAGCCCTTTAGTTCTCAGTTCAGCATCCTTGAAGTCAGAAGATTCATTTTCATTTCTATAAAAAGTAAAAACTGCATGAGACTGAGACGGAACGACAAGACAACTAAAAAAAACTGCAACATGCAATGCATTCAAAATTTGCAGATTATTTTTTTACACACACAGGGATGGATGTATCAGGTGAAGGGGAAAAACCTTTTAAAGCGTCATTGCACCTTCTTTATTCATCTTCGTTCGAAGATCTCCCAGTGCGAATTCTTTCATAAGAAGAATTTTTGCCTGCATGCTTGCCTTTGGGGAGAAATAGGCAATCGTCCTCACGGGCGTGTGAAAGGCAATGCTGACTGACTGACTGACTTGGCCACTTGAGACTTGAGATCTTCCATTGGGAGGTCAACTTGGATAGAGCTAACAAACATTCTTGGCAAATTTTTTTTTACTCAAGACCAAATCTCATTTCCGATTTTAGTTCAGTCTGAAAATCGAGCTCTAGGCGTCTGTCGTTTTGTGTCGTTCGTGTGTCGTGTCTTGCAAAAAAAATTAAATTGGGACTGCTGGTGTTAAGAAGTTTGAATTTGGACAAGAGAAAATTAAGTGACTATAAGTGACTTTTGGCCGGGACAGTATTTTCGTGGATTTTTTTTGAAAAACTTCAATATTTTTTGGAAATTTTTACAAAATTTATGGGACTTTTGTAGTGAATTTTGAATTCTTGGAGTTTTTGCTGGTTCAGTATATCAAAAAGGTAAGTTTGGCTGAATGGCTATTAATTTCGTCTATTATTTGGTTAAGTTAGCTCACTTTAAATTAGGAACAAATTAGTTCTGCTTAGTTTTGCAAGTTTGACCGTACGACGGAAGTCAAGGTATTTTCATCTAAAAGAGTTAGGTCAGTGTTGTTTTGCAACTTTTTTTAGCAAAATTGGCAGAACTCATTCTATGTACAGTACAGCTTAAACAATTAGTCGGATGGATGAGTAGCTCTTCAACCCTAACGGCAAGGGAAGTTGAAGAGAAGATTACATAATTTTTGTAAAGCTCAAATGCACCATAGCAGAAGAAATCGCAGAGTTTATTGCCCGATTTGTATTGAAAAGAAGAGTAACGGTGCAATTGCTGTGACTCGGCCAAGGTCGATTGGAAATTAGGGTACTTTATTAGATTTTCTGGCTATTACTTTAGGCTTGCGAGTGCAAATAACGTTTTACATAAGTAAACGCATAGAAATAAATTCTTGTTTAGAAGTGAAACTAATAAGTCTTACTCATTTAGTAGATTTCAAATATTAGTACACATATTGGCGAAAACTTGATGCATTTTTTAATTCACAGTTAACTAATTAACATTAGGCAATATTTCTCAACATATGAACTTTAATTAAATAGTGAGAGTACAGTCTCCATAACACTCATATGCGAATCAAGGACGACCTGGTAAATTAAATCAGGTCTATTACTAAGTATTACAAAATCGACCGAATTGTCACACCTAGCAGAATTCAACGTCTTAACAAATTCAAAATTGGCAGTCCGTTCCGTTCCGTATTGTAAAACTTGGGATTACAATTGTGTGCAATTAATTTCTTGTCACGAGAATGAATAACACAAGTAGAATAGTTTTTTGATGCTGTGTTGTACCCCACTGCCAAGTAAAAATTGGAAATTAGTTACAACTCCGTTTTTGGTGTTCCCGTATCAAAATTTTAACACTTCAAACACTTATGAATCTTTTACACTTGAGTCTGACTTATGTTTATGATTGAAATGCATGTGCATGAGAATTTGTATTCTGACAGCCATGCTTTCATATGCTCAAACGTAAACAAATGTAAATATTCACACTATAAATCTTTGTCTTGTCAAAAATGCATTTTTCATTTGCATTGCAAATTATTTCAAGTCAACTTTTAAAACTCGAAATTTGTCAAAGTGCATTTCCCACACGTTGCACTGCACTACTGTGTAAATGCATATGTATAATATTCATGTATGCATTCAGAGCGCGGACAATTATTAGCAATGACAAGTAGTCATATTGAGTGTTACCATGTTAGGATTGATTAAGTTGTTTGATTGAGAATAAAAAAAATGTGGTATGGTCAGTCAGAAGTCAGGAGTCAGGATGAGTTCGTTAATATGAATAAATTTATTTTAATTTCGAAATCCATGTCTACTGTGTAACACTTTCATATTCTCACGAGTCAGGTGCAGCAGTATTTGACTTGACAAGAAATTGTCACACTCGTGTCACTAGGAACACAGGAACTTGTAATTCATAACATTTCCGTTTAGAGTGTAAGCGATTTGCTTAGTTTTAAATACGGATACGCCCTGAAAATATTATAACGTTTATTTGACAAAGTTCTTCCGTAAAAATCAAATGAAGCGTTTAAGAAAATCTACATGGTCTTCCATTGCACGTGGAAGAAATTTTTCGCACAAAAAGTTTTATTTCAGACCTTCCTAATTTAGTTGCTCCGAATTGACATGATGTGATGCAGAATAAAACATTATGCACAATTTTAGACTGTCCATTAAAGTTCTTAACTTAAAAACTCCTATATCTGATTCGAATTGCATAATTTTCAATGACCCAATAGGACATAAAGATGTCAGGATTTTTCCATCTTTGTTTAACTGCAAATTAGCTCTAATGGTATAAATTTTAAAACAAGAAATTATTCAGAATTAATTAATGAAAGTAAAATTATTTGAATGAATATCTTATAATTAAGTAAACACACCCTGGGTCAACCTGGCTGGGAATGAATCCAAAAATTGTTTAAAATTGTTTCATATACTTTTGATTGTTTCTTTTACAAGTTACAACCATTCCTCCTCGAATCAAATTATTTAAACGATCGTCCAGAGTACTCCTACACCCGAAAATGTCACTTATCAGCTCCAAAATCTAACTTTTACATGATGTTCCTGTGTAATGTTGCACCATTTCAGGAATTGTACTACATGTTACCTCATGTTGTTAGACCCTACCCTGAGAAGATACAAATAAGAACGAATGCGAATGCACTCATGTCATAGTGTCACACAGTATGTGACTGTGACTGTGAGTGTCAGTCAAATAAATTTCCTGCATTCACATTAAAATATGTAAATAATTAGAAGTACATACGGATGACATTTGGCATCATTTGTTGTAAACCGGACTATTAACTGCAGTTCTCAACCAGGACACAATTTTACATGAATACATAAATAAATGCTAATCTCGAAGACACGGCGTTCACTTTTCAATTTTTCTGTAGAAACATTTCAATTTAAAATATTTTTTTGCCAATTCTTTGCCAAAATTATTCCTATACCCATTAACATTCGCATCGCCATTCATGGAATTTCGTGATTTATGATTTCCCGAAAGTGCATAAAATGTACCACTGTCAGTACAATGACACATTTAACACTTAACAGGCAAAAAAAGAGGCAACGCTTCTAAGCATGTGTGAAATGAATGAATTACTTGCAGTTTGCAATAACTCCCAATGCACGTATGCACGGTCGGTGTATGACAATTTAGCACTTGAGTATTACATTTTATACTTACTTAGCATTTACTTAGCGTCAGGTATCTTTTCATCTCGAAAAGGAAACCGAAAGTTATATGATGTACTATTGCATCAATAAAAATATTAACAAAAAATAAAGATGACTGTCTACCTCGACATTTTGCCACCGGTATCGCACGCCGCACTGCCGCGCCGGTTTGACACTTTTCCTGTTTGATGTAATCGCTATCAGTGCCCGGCTAAATTCTAACAACCCACACGCCTACCTTATTTCTCCATCTCTATTCAGTCGTCAAATTCATATAGGCATTCACGTCCGTCCGTTCGTATTTATTACATCTACACCAGGATTGTGTATATTTTTTTATTTACAAATACTTCAAAGGAGTCAGACACAAGATTCTTAATTATCCTTCGAATAAGAGAATGAAGCGTAGAGTATAATTACACCTCATTATTATTGAGAATCTTAGCAAAGTCACACACACAATGGAATGGAATCTCAGAATAGAGATGCTTATTGCTGATGCTGGCACTGACGCTGACGCAGACGCTGCGGGTCATTTTCGGTCTTGTAATCTTGGGCTAGAACAAATAGTATAGCCTGCAGATTTGTACAATATGGACAATAGGTCCATACCTACTGTATCTGTGTAGATCTTTAGGATTGGGCCGCTTAGATTTCGCAGGCTCGCATTTTGACCCGGGTTCAAATTGATAACTGTTCCGAAATCCCGCTTACGGGGCATTTATTAATGTGTCCTTCATCGGAGCCTTCATTTTTGCTAATTTCACTATAAATTTTTAGAGTCGACATATACATATGTATTTAAATGACCCTGTGCCCACTTCGCCAATAGCTAGAACCGCTACTAATATCATCATGACTGCATCACTTACTATACGACAATGGACAAGACTCCTCCGTCATGCATTCCAATCAGTCATCCCATTCACCATCACTTATTGACTATATAACGAAGACCACATGGCATGGCCAATTTTTTTTTTACCAATTCCAACGCCAATTAGGCTGGCTAGGCCAAAATCGTTGTTAATACAGAATCGAATCAGACGAAGATGAGGTTGTTTACGGTTTCGATACAGTGGGACAATATTGTATTGTGGTTTCTCAACTTCATTGCTATTCTGAGCCCGTCTGTTGTGTCATTGTATTTATGTCCTTGTGGTCAAAACTACACAGACATTCATAATCCATTGAAATGTGTGTGCGACCATGATGTGCTCATTGATTAAATTTAGTTGAATCTCATCTAACCCGTTGTTACTTTTACCTATGTATGTATGGTTCATTTTTTGTATTCTCATTATCGACATTTGAATACTAGGATGGAAATTCGTTGACAAGAGGACGGGCTCCGCGCTGGAGATTACATATGAAAGGGAAAGTACTCTACTCTACTGTACGGAACTGCAAACCAGCAAATCTACTAGACTTTCCATGACTTTCTGAAAATAAAATGGAATAATTTTTTAAATAAGTGCAGCCCTTTGATATTATTATTTTTAAATCCGGATCACATACTGTACATTTGCACCCGTCAGATTATAATAATTCTGTGAATTATTCGTGAGAGGTATTCGTTTCCTTTTCCTAGAAATATTTTCACTGCATAGAGGGAAAAGGAATGGAACGATTGAACTTTTTTAATTTTTGATCCTGTTTTGACCAGAATTTAATACCAATCGCAAAATCTAAGACAATATTATTCGTAGTAAAATACTTAACCGAAACATGAAGTGAACAGTGAACAGTTGAGTGAGTTGACTTATTATCATATACCTAAATGTTACATGTTTAGCAGAAACCACAATTTTAATTAACATAATTTTAATTTAAATCCTGCTACGTACGTACTTAAACTCATCTCCGTCTGTTATGTTGGGTTCATTACGCCTTAAGACCATTTTAAAACATTTCTACCTAATTAATATACAAAGCATGTATGTCAAATCACAAATTGTGACATAATCTTTGCAATGGATACTATGTTCATGCAAAACAATACAATCCCATATTATTTATGCACTTTGCTAAATACTCAACAGATTTCCGTTGAACTCTGCGTCTGCATGCATGCACCCATGCAGAATACTCACGAAAGTAAATATTATCTTGTCAGACAAGAAGAAAACAAAATTAAAAAAAAAATCCGCAAACAACTACAGTAGTTGGTTGTTGTAGTGGAGTGCAACGTGGTCAGTTCATCTTTCCAAATATTCACGATCTTTTTAAAGGAGGACACACGAGATGAGGAAGCTGGTGCACGTATGCATTGTTATGCAGTATTATTATTATTACTTAACAAAAACAAGTTTTTTTTTAATTTAATATTTATACATACAAAGAAACAAGTCATCCTTAGAGTTAATAAAAAGTAAAGTATTAACTTGTAAATTGAGTCATGTCGTCGTATTAGTCGTCGGGGTATTAGTTTAACTCTACCATGCATAAGAAATTGCTAGCTCATCCGATTCATTCGTATGTAAAAAAAAATATTTCACAATGTAAAATATAATTCAAAAGCATGAAATATTTGTACTAACTTAACTTATACAATTACAAAAGTAAAGACCGGATGAGTATGAATAAGAATATGAGTACCAGAGTGTGAATTTTAGAACAGACAGGATTAAAAGTTGTACCAGAAGTGTTTATGAGGATTCATAACATGGGACGGGACAAGGTAACCACTTTTCATGTAAACCCCAACCTGTCATGTTCAGTAAAATGTCCTGCTGAGTAGCATTCTCCTGACTGATTTACTATCTCGTTATATTTTGGTTCACTATTAGAATTTTAGGTCTGTATTTTACATGTAAAAAGATTTCCTTGTCTCAGTCTGTCTTCAATTTGTAAAATACAAGGTGTGAAAGCACCCGTGAGTGACTAATGAATATTCTTCGGTAATGGTCCACCACAACCGTATTATAATATGTTACCATTGTATTATTTCATATGTGCACAGATGGACCAAATAATAAAATGAGTGGCAGTCATTGGTAATTATTTCAAGCTTAATTTGAGTAAGTACTTTATGTACGGCAATGCAATGCAATGCATTCCAACGGTGAGGATTCATAGTCACAGTTAATTAGGTTTTCATTAATGAGTAACAACTGAGCCACTATGCAAAGTAAATGTAACTGTGTCATAGTGGTGCGGTAGTGAGAATGCTATTTAGGTAAGAATGCAAATTAATTAGCAGCGATTGATGAAATGGGTTATTGTGACACTTGTACTTTTTAAGTTTTCATAAGGGAAGGTAATCGTCAGGCACTCGGTACTGTTTTTTATATTTAGTTATGTCAATGCCGCAGTAGAATATTCTTAGGTGACAAAAAGTCCTGATTTATTTATGCTTTTAAGGCCCAAGTGATTTTGTCGTCATTTTGCAAAATTTTTGTTTAATACAGGTGAAAGCATACAGTCAAATATTACTTTCTCCAAGCCCATTTC
>JAQGCB010001180.1:0-15710 GCA_034698835.1 Protaphorura tricampata | reverse complement strand
TGAAACAGTACTTTTCTGGAAAGCATCATATTTGTGTTGACGACATCGACTTACTGTATCACGTTGTGTCTGAAATGTAATACAATCAGCAAGCATACGTGCGAATACATTGCGAGTTCAGGTATGCAGCGGTATCAGCTTTGACAGACGGATTGTTTTTCCTGAGGCAACGCATAGAATCCGAAACGTGCATTTCTCTTGCCAGAATTTGAATTGAATTGAGGATAACTGATAATTGGAGGTAAATTTATGTCGAATCTAGTCACATTAAAGTATAATCAGTTCAAAAAACAGTTTATGGACTTCATAATTATTCTATCCACTTTCATGGGGCTGGGCTTGCAGTTATATTCTCCGGATGTACATTATCATCTTCTTCCCTGAAAATTTCAAACTTGGCCAAAAGAGGGTGAAATACACCACCTTGTATTATCAATCACCCTGTTCTCTATACTTAACTACATAGGGTAGGGAAGAATATTTCGGTAGAACTTCCTGTGTTTCAGAGCTAGGAGTAGTAAAGGAGCACTGCATGCTTAAACCTTGGAATGCTCTCAGCATCTCTCTCTGAATGATTTTTATCTCCTTCTTTCCTCCACTTTGAAATATTCATGACCATTTCTTGATGAACCATCCTCCCTGTACACTGTACATGGACTTTCACTCACGCTCATTGTATTTATGCATTAGACTTTTACAAAGTGTTTCAATCTGGCCAGAGTGTTCACTGTGCCAATTTTTCTATTTGACAGCAATCCTATTTATTTTACTACAAATTAACTACATGTGCTAATTAGGTGTGTTTAGTATTCAGTGATCTCTCTGGTATCGGAAGTGAGAGATCGACGAAGGAAATAAGTTCAGTTTACGACTTGTCGTCATTCTTAGGACACCCTGTACAGAATTCCATACTTCCGGGTACAGTTCACCTCAAGTGTAATATATTTCCGGAGAAATAGAATGGATATGTTCAAACTTCCGACATTGTTGCGCACAAATCTACAAGTCTAAGAATTTAAGGCAATTTGGACAAAGTTTAACAATTTTCTTTAAAAAAAAGTAGTTCTGCTGAACAAAACATTGATTTTGAAAATTTTCTCGTTTAAAAATTGAATCATCTTGCTCCCGTAATGCGTACGTAGTATGGATCAATTGTCCTTTGCCTTGGAAGTTTACAGTGCAAGTGCTTTCGGATATAACCTTGCTTAGCTAGAACACGACGGCACACATGACCGGATCCGCATTTCCATTAGCATGTAGGACAATGTACTACAAATTGGTTGGACTAGTTTTTATAATATATTCTCTTTCTGTTCCACGCACACAGGAGAGAAATCTACTTTACAATACAAATGAGAAAGAGGGGTTGAAACTCATCCTTGACTAAGAATGAGAATATAAAAGAATAATAGAGAGAGTGAATAGAATTAAGGGGCCTTTGGCCTAGCCATTTCCTCAACTTTTGGTGGCTCCTCTCATTTGATGCCTCCACGCACTTTTCTATACGTAAAGGCAGGGCAGGAAGCGAGGTTGGAAATCCCTGAGGAAAATTGGATTAAGCGCTGGAGAGAGAAGAGAAATAGCCGCAGAAGGAGAACCTCCAGCCTGCTGCCCTCCCTTCTCAACATGGACCAAAAGACTTTCCCTTCTGGGTGACATTACTAGAAATTTATTTGGGAGGGGGTTGAGGTTTCAAAACAAAGTACGATTGACCAAAATTTCAAACAGAAATTCCAAATGAAACGTCAGGAGCAACTTTTTTGAAATCTGTGATTCCAATCGGCGAACTTAGGCGTGGTGAAAGGTAAGGTGAAAGTACTTTCAACAATGGAGGTAAAATTTGACTACATTTACTTTCTCTGTAACCCTTTATGGATCCTTGATTTTTATACAGTTATCCCGCAGTGCCCTTTTGTATTGTGAAATATTATTTTGCGACTAAAATTTCCGATCTTATAAACTTATTTGATTGTTTCTGCATGTAATCTGTCATTTCTCGGCTTCAACACCGCTATGATGTATTTCTTGTGTTTATATCTTTAATTCCTCATGGTATCGTAATCATTAGGGTAGTTTGTTTCCGGATGGTAGTACTTCGATATTGATAATCTTGCCGTCACTGCGGGTGGAAAATAAGTTGTTGTATCCTTTGGGAGTCTTAATTGATCAGTAAAAGTATACAATATTATACTCAGGTGGCTATGCTTATCAATTTTTTTCTTATTAGAGTGCGGTTACGTTTTCGAACATAAAATATTCTGATCAATTAGAAACTACACCCCCTAACAGGAGGGATAGAGTAAGTTTATTCGGATGTTTCTATTTGGACCCTCACATGATGAACCCATCCAGCATCTCTTTACTCTTCCTTCCCCTGCCTTCTCCTGTCTTTAGGTTTCTTTTGAGACGCTAGTCATCGCGAGACTTTCTTCCATGTACGAGTCTCATTACTCATTCATTAGCACGCTACGATAAAACCATAGAGTGGGAGCCCATTTGGACCCATGAACTGCACTATGTACTACTCTCTAATCAACTGAGTCGTCCTAGACGTCACTCCTTCACTCTTACGAACCCAGAAGACGAAGACGTACCAAGAAAACAGAAACAGAAATTGAAGAAATAAAAAAAATAGAGTACATACTACGCCCATGGTTATGGCCAAGTACAAGTCAATAAAATCCATGAATGTCCGTCTCTCGTTTTTTACTTTCTTTCTCTTGTCTAACCCAATCATACGTTCAATGTGCGTACGCATTTTGAGTTTCTTCTTCTACCATCTATGCCAATGTGTCTACTTGAAATTTCACAAGATTAGAGAAAGACGTTTTCAGTTTCTTAGACCATATTGGGCTAAAGTGGCATCCTCTCCAACAAAACACTAACCTACACCTTGGCGGCATCACAGTTTATATGTCGTTCTTTCAAAATTGTTCCTACTTGACAGCACAAAAAAATTTGGAACATCGATTAGGTTTTTCCAGATTAAGCTGTCCTAAAAAATATAATTGCAACAGTCTATACAGGAGATGTTAGAAAAACAAACCGGAGAAAGTGGAATTTAACTTTCCCCAACTTTCTCCTGCCGTAAAATACTTTAATTTTAAGAATTGGAGTTTTAAAAAAATGTTATAAAATTTTGTCAAAATAAACAGTTGGTTTAGCTCTTAAGTTACATAAACACGCATTTAGTTTTTATCAGAGGAAATGTGACGAGAGACATTTGAAGCCTCTGTTTACTATGTATTTGCTGGTGTCGACGTAGAAAGTATGCGTGCGAAGTGTTGGCGTGACACGTGACACTGATCCTTAGAGGCACAAATAGGAATTAAATTCATGTGATTCAAACTTAATTCAAGTTTAAAGAGATGTCAAGTATGGATACGTTTGTTCTAGGCTTGGATCCAAGGTCTGTTTCTAGTATAAACTAAGTATTCCAAGCCAAGACGCTAGTGAAGACATTGGGAGAGAAGGCGCGTCCCTTCATCCATACATATTGAAGGGTGGCCCACCGTTAACCGTACCAGAAACTAGGCAGAGACTAAAACTAAAACTAAGTTTGGGTTATTCAGCGCAAGAACGGCATAGCTTGTCCGCATATCTTTCACATTCCTTGCAAAATGTCTTTGACCTTTGGTTTACATAATATTGATTTGCCACACAAAATTTGATATTCCGTCACATTCGTCGAACACATATGGCTCCGTAGTAATAAGGATGCTTGAAAATCTCACCCCAGTCTTACGATTTGGCTCGTGCGGTATTGAACAATGTTTCCAGGTTGTCCCCCGATAGACTGACGCAAATGTATACCGAGATATTGTACTTGACCCAATTGAAACGACATTCATTGCTAAATATATGTGTGGCTTTCCGAAATTTTTGGAAAGGAAAACACGCAAGCATGCCACATGATGTGAACTATGATTCTTTTCTGCTCAACATCAATTTATTGATGGCTTACGATTATGTTTTTTTTCTAAAACGTCCATTTTGGGCCGATTGTCTCAAATATTTTTGTCAGTCGAATCAAGCGTAGTGTACTGGGGATACCTGCCGTATCACCTTGATCTGAGTTCAATCCCCTTGAAATGGTTATCTTTGATAGGTTTTATCTCGTCGATCATTTCCGTACAACTTGGTGTGCATTCTGTAACCAAATATCACAGCAAATTTGAATTCATAAAAATGATGATAGTTCCCAGCTTACACCTAATGATGTTGAAAATATGTGTTTTACGAAACGAGACGAATCCCAACGCACAAGTTTAAGAGTAAGAAGTTCCCAAAGTATGAACCACCCTGTATTTTGCGTGACGGACTGACGGAGAAAGCAGCTGAGCTGATCTTGAGTACATTAAGTTCTTGGCGTCCTCAGCCATACAATATTCATTCCATGCTGGTTTTTCAGAGAAGGGAGCGTCTACTTGCTTATTGCCCTGAACGTGAGACGAATCCAGAGTTCCTTTCAACTCTGATGAGATTTTCCTCTCCCTCGTCGCACTTTTAACCCCGCCACTTTCTCCGTCTGTCCGTCTCAGTCTCTCAACCAGGAGAAGCACCAACCAGGCCAATCCTACTCAGATCCATTATTTTCTAGTCTCAAGAAAACATATCCCAAACACATACGAACCACACATACGGGATGAAAAACATTTATATTTATTTATGTGTATTGTAAAAATGACGCTTGGAATAATTTTAGGAAGGAATTTGATGTCTTTTTTTTACCCCCATTTCGACCTCCAAACACATTTCAGGGATTTACTCCAGAAATTTACTACACGCGTATCGTACACTACTTTCTCCATTATGTCCAGAGAGATTGGACTAATTAATTCAACTTGCTATTAAAAACTTCACGTCGAACGTAGCGTACACGTCAAAATTTCCGACACACCTTATACCATACCTTGTAAACTATACGTTTTATTTTATTTTTATTTCTATTTCTGGGCAGTCATCCCAAAACTTGAAAATTAGATTGTTTTTAGATCTCACACTTGCGGGGAATGGAATCTGCTGCTTAAAGCGCTTGCACTGCATCAGTATTTGTTTGGTGAAACAGGAGATAGTGTGATGAATAATAATACGCCAAAAAGTTTTTTTTTTCTCCAGAATTTGAAGTTTATCTTTTTATTTCATTTCATTCGTGCAATGTTAAAGTTAGTGCGTCCAAATTTACATTTCATTTTCATTTCATTGGGGAATGCAATATTACAGGACATGTCACAACAAGACGGCTAAGCTAGGTATAAACTCAACTTTAGATAACATCCTTGGGGACCCGGCGTATCAAGGCGGTCCAAATTCTGCGAACTTAAAAAAATGAAGTCAAAAACAAAAATGAAAACGTAACCATTTTTTCTTACCTATATTCTCATAAATATTTTTTTTGTTATACATAGATACATACAAATTTTCTAAATTACTGATGTATTCCGCAAGTGTTTTAATCTTACGGGTAACGCAGACGCTAAAGTTATCTCGAATTCCAATACTTTGCCAGTAAAACTAACAATGGAACTGCTGAGCAGAAACAGAGTAAGATTATGATTAAGTACGAAGGTCCGTTTTTTGAACAGAAAAAAAATCATGAGCATGACTTCGCATAGAATAACAATAATAGAACGTTATGGCTTTTCTATAATGTATTGTGAAGTAACCTGTACAGTACACAAATATAACATGGTAGTTCTAGCCATCCGATCCGATCCACTTTTGAAAAAAGAGGGTGGAGGGGAAAACAAGTTAGTTTGTATTTTTTTTAGTTTGTATTTTGAAGAAATATATGGATCCTAATGTGAAGAACATGATAAGATTTATGTATTTTTGTCGCAAATATATTTATATAGACACAAGGGGTTCAGTGGAGGAGTCAGCAGCACGTTCAAGAATACAAATAGGCTACTTATCTTAGGCTTAACCTCACGCTTCCAGCATAAACACACATTCACGTTTTAAGAAGACGCACATACCCTCAGTAGTAGTACAGTAGTTTGTAGTTTGTAGTTGTATCAGCAGTAGTTTTTTAGTCGTCTAGTCCTTCCTAGATGTATGTAGTTCTATAGTCGTAGTCGTAGTGGCCTCATAGGAGTACAGCAGCAGCAGAACAGCCAAAAACTTTTATGCAGAGAATCCGACTTAACTTCACATTAAGTACACACATAACTTCCAACTTAACTTACTTATTCTTCCTTCCTGTCCTAGATTTTTAATGGAAGTAAATCTAAACATACTTTAACTCTTATTATTATGTATTCCTACGGTAAGGTCTGCACAGTACAAGTACAGTACAGTACATGCAGTACGGCACAAGACAAAAAACGGCAAGGAATTTCGCCAAACACGATTCATTCTTGAACAAAAATATGTTTACCTTACATACGTGTACGTACGTACATGATTTGATTGCTTATTTGTTTGACTTCATTTGACTGATTTGTGTCGGACCGTCTAATGAGGAAACTTTACTTCGCTATCAGCTCAAAGCCCAGTTTGGCAATCCAAGCATATTTATAACCATAGACAGAAATCTCAATAATATGCGAATACGCAAAATCAGGGTCTCACTTGAAATATCTGGTCACAGTTCGCACATTTGAGAAATTTGAAAGTTTTTCAACTCGTTTTTGGAAATTCGGATGAGAACGCTTCTTGTTAACTTTTAGGGAAGTTAAAGTTAAGTTTTCTTGTTGGGAATGCCTTTTTGGTAATATTTATATTTGCTACACGTAAAAATTAGAACTGTTGGCGAAGTATTTATTCGTTCTTATTAGATGGCCCACACTTTCTCCCTAAGAATCCACCCATACTATTCCACACATACTATTAAAGGATTTATGAATGGAATTTGGCACCATGCACTTACCAGAATAAGACATTACGGCCGAAAGACGCCAAATTAAAATCCTACTTTACTGTACATTTTACGATTGTGATTCATTTGAATCGCCAGCATAGCACCAGCACATACATATAATAAGTTTTTTTTTCAGTGTAATTGTGTGTTTCTTACGTACGTATCTTTATCTTTATGTTGTTATGTTGTATTGCTAAGCTAATTGTTTATTGGTTTATTTTAAGCGACACAAAATCTTTTTTTAGGAACGCTGACTAAATACAAACTACTGTGTATTACATACACATAGTTCCCTACATTCATTTTTTTTACAAACGTGTAAGTATTTCTCACAATTTTTGAGGAAATGTTGTTGCAGATATCTTACTTATATGGCTAGTCTTAATTAAGTATTACTAATTTCAGCGAGGTGAGTAATAGTAGAGCTGTCACCTGGAGGATAAGTTTTGGTCGAGTTGTATAATGACCTGCAAAAATTGACATTATAAAATTGCTATTAAAAACTTAAGCTATTTTTGTGAAAATTCTAAATTAGATGAGAGGAGAAATACGCAGGAATTGTGAATGAAAAGTGTTAACGTAAGAGATCATTCGTTGGTGTAGTGGAAGTGACCTGACCTGAGTTCTCAGAAGCAGAGGCTGACTCAATTGAGGGTGATCGGAGTGAGTCGTCCTCACTGGAACGTCCACTCTGTCCGTCACTTGTAATGAGTCCGTTAGAGAGTGAAGAGTCAGACTTGGAATTGTCAGCATTCGTAGTACCACTTCGACTACGTGCACGTTTCTCATCCGATTTGGATATCGGATTGAGTCTTACAACTCCAACAGAATCTACAAAATCATGAAAAGAGGATAAAGTTAGACTTCAAAATGTCATTGGATAAAATACTCACAAAAATCGCAATCTGTATCATTTCTCCTAATTTTTATTGCACGTATAAAAATTACACACTGGTATTCTGTAAAAAAAATTGCACTGATCTCGCCGAGTCGAATTGACCCAGTTTTCTCCATCCACCCACACTTTTTCGAAACCAAATCCTTACTAAAAGCTGTAATATTCCAAATTTACAAAATAAATCATAAGACTACGTACATACAAGCTACTAAGCCCGAGACAGTGCCAACATAAAATAGATGTGTAGAAAATAATATCTAAGTTTGTCTAAGAGAAGAGCTAAACGTGGTTGAAAAGTCGTGAACATTGTAAGTGAAATATTGAGGCATTTTAGAAATAATGGCAAGAGCCAAAATGTTCGCCTGTATTAAACTTTCTCTCAAAGAAAGACAAAGAACCAGTTCTCTTTACTTTTACAACGCACATACACAAAAAGTCATACAATTTCTCCTAATATACGACTATCTTGTACAACATTTGTACATTACATTGTAATACTGACGACAATACAGAAAACGAAGTAAAGTGTATAAGGCTCAAAGTGACAACACGACAGAGTGATGAACTTGGCGTCCATTTCCACCGCCGCGTCGAATAGACTGAAAACCTCGGTTTGCCTTGGTTTCGATACACCAGAAATGTCAAAAAAATTGCCAAACAATATATCGTGTTTTAAATTACATGTAGCAGAGCATCTTAGAAACCAACGATCAGTATTCGACATAACCATAAAATACTTTCATACGTCCAAGGACAAAATATTTTGTCTTTGCGTGATATTCAAGGCACAGTCACGTATTCAGAAGCATTGGATAGATACCATAGGCTGATACCCAACAGAAATTCCCAAAATAGTTAATTAATTCAATTCAGTTCAATACATGTGTATAGTTTAGAAGAACTGACTGTGGAACTAGACCTTCCATTCATCCCCGATTTACTTTTGTCCTAAATGGTTTTTGATTCGCGACTACTACTGGACTGTCGTATTCGTATCCAGCCTGAGTGCACGTTTGGTTCTCAGGTTAGAACTGGGCGCGGGTGGGTAGGGAAGTCACGACAAGGGCGATTCCGTTAGAACCATGAAAACTAGACATAGACGTACAAAATGTGAGGAAAGAAAAGGAAAGAGAGAAAGAGACGCCCATTCAAATCATTAGCTCTCCTTTGTCCATGACGATGACGAAAACGGCGGATTCTTTCTCAACCTTACCTACCTGGTTGAGGGAAATAGAAAAATTACTCCTTTGGGTTGAGAAACCAACCGTTTTGTAGTTTTTCTTTGGACTCACGTGCTTTCACTGTCTATTCATTCATGCAATGACTTTGTGGGAAAGTAGAGAAAGTGCAGACATGTATAAAGGGGCTCCGTCATTCTCTTCTGTGGAAACTATGACATACTGTCAAAATTGAATTGGGAAGACCGCATAAACTAGGACAACCTGTTCAAGAATTTTAGGCAACTAGGCTAAAAATTTTAACAAAACTTAGGCGGATGTCTACACACGGGATTACCTTTTAAAATTATTTAATATTTATACGTAGAGCAAACCTACAATTAGGCGAATAATGTTAATTATAAATTGTGGTAAATTCTAGAATTACTTACTTTCTTTGCTAACTCGTACTTCAGTCGCTTTGGGAGGAAGTGATGGCATTGGAATTTCTGTAAGATTAAAAATACGTACATATATTACATCGTATAAGACAAGGACATGCCCCAAAATCGTTGAGCATGTATTTTAATATTAACAGATACACAGAGAAGTGGAAAATTAATGAGTGATAATTTTGTAACATTGTGGCCGTTTTGTCCAACATGCCATGTTCAAGCCCAACTTATGCCAGTCCTATTATTATCGCCAACCATTCAAATAGGAAAACTCGAAACTTTTGGCAGGTAAAAAGATAATGTAGCTCCAAATATAAACCGAATAGGGCAGACAAGCCAACCATCAAGTTCTTTCTCTCCCATTCTAAAAATACTTGCATTTCACCCTTTCATCACAACTCTTTGTGGTCAACTTATTTGACAACTTCCTTCCAACCTGTGGTTGTAATACAATTAGGAAATTCGATCGTCATAAATATTTCCCGGTAAATATTCTCACCACCACCAGACGACGGTATGGGCCGGGAGAATTGACTTCCTAATTCCATTAGCTCCGGAACACAGTCATATCGTCAAGTCATGCCTTTGTACTGAAAGCTTACGTTTACGCGTACGCTTACGCTTACATAGCAATTTCACATATGAGGGCGCGCGTTTGGAAAATATGTGCACTTTCGGTTTAGCTTTTATGTACCATACTGTGGTGTGGTGGATTTTCGACAAGTCTTCCAAAATTCGTGTATATGTATGTCTAGAAACGCAGGTTAGATTTTCTGGTTGAGAGAGAGAGATGTCATAAAATATGCGGGTGTGGATTGAGGAAATGCATGGAAACTATGGAAAGTGAAAACTCACCGTAGAGTCGGATGGAACCTTCTGTTTCCCCTAAAGAATTTTTTGAGAGACACCTGTACTTTCCATAGTCTTTGTCCCTCAAGTTACGAACTGTGAGTCTCATGTGGGTTTTGTAGTTGGTCTCCAATGTCTCTGTGTGATACTTTCCTGTCGTCAGAATCATCATGCTGTCATAAACCCAGTAGCTAATTGCTCGAGGAAATGCTTCAGTATGACACTCAAGTGTCACATTCGTCCCACTCGGTGCTCCCACCAATTGATTCGGCACCCAAATCATCGGAGAAACTAAATGGTTCAAAGAAATACAATCAAAAAATTAAATTGCTTCGGATACGTAAGAGCCGGGGATTGAACCGTTGACGGTCTCTCCGCATGCATTGCAATACCAATCGAGCTATAAATATGATATCACCGCATACTTACTCCAGTATTAAAAACCGTCATTAAGCTATCTTTTTTGTTACGCTAGACTGAATGCATTCACTCACTCAATCAGTCAAAATTCTGATGTACTCCACCCACCTACTAAGTTCCATTCAAAATGGATCTTAGCCCCTACTATGCACGGGCAGGGAACAATACAGATAAAAGATCACTTTTACTGAGCTACAAACGTTACTTGTTACGCTCGCCCTCTCAGGACAGCTTCTAATATTTTATTTGAACAAAACGAACAGTTTCACAATACTTTATTATTATCCACCAAAATTTCAATATTACCCAGTACGGTACACACGAAAATTTCAAAAACTGATAATTGAATTAGTTCGAAATAGTGCGTACACGGTTGTTCTCGCATCTCAATTTTTTTTAAATTCATGTTGTTTAGTTTAAATTTTGTCTCCAGAGATCGTAAATTCTACGCATATTCAGTTATAATAGTGAACCATTGCGTGCACACACGCTTTTAGAGCTAAGCATCAGAATTCCTTGAAGTGGAAAAAAGTAAGTGAAAGACAGCTTTCTTCCCCTAAGCTAACCCTCGCAGACACATCATTACAACCTCCTCCACGTCACTGACAAAGACGCATTTTTTTTGTGACGAACTAGCGGAAACTGACAGCCGAGCCGGTCTTGGTTCTTGTCATATTAGCCACGCCACATGTGCCCGGCACTTCATGACTGCATACGGATCCTTAGCACCGTTTTATGTAAATCTCTTGTAAAACCCAGGCCAAGCCTACCTCTCAAGTTCATACAAAGTAAAAGTAACATTGTACGTACACACACGCACGCACGTTGAAGAATTTACGGAAGCAAACGCTTTCACATTTTACGAGGGAAGTGCGGGTAGTGGTCCCTCTTATTCTTTATGTAATTTAATGTAACCCCGAATTCAGATTAATTTTTAGATGGAATAGTATTGAGCAAAATCTCATGTTTTTTGGGTAAAATTTGTGAACGTTGTTTCCATGGTATTATAATACAAAAGTCTCTCTCTCATTAGGATTTGTTTAAACCGAGACCTAACACCTCCGAGACATCCCTCGTTATTGTACCGGGTAAGTACGGGAGGATGAATACAAAACTTTGGATCCATGTTTTGACTCGAAAAGTGATCAAGACAAATTAGACACACGTCTCTCCACCCTCTCATTCCTTCATTCATTCTTCTATCCATCTCGTCAGTTTGATCCGACGAGGATCTCCAAGTCACTATACTCTGTATTTTGGGCTCTAGGGAAAATTCGGTCCGAGGCTTCCTTGACGGCGACAGCAATTTTAGGTTTAGCATAAGAGTACGAAACCTTGACTTGACTTCTTGTACTTCTAGTACATTTTTTTTCTCAAGGAATTTTTGGCAGAAAATCCTTAGTTTTTTTTAAAAAAAAAAACTGGGTTCAAAATGTTTATTTTTGTCACACTTTCTCAAAATGCTGTCTATGAACACAGATTTCCTCGTTTCCTCGTTTTTGTAAATATCAAAAATGCATTCAATTAAATATTCACGAAAAATGAGACTTACACTCAACGTCAACAATGATCCGTTTGCTCACTGAGGGTGGGACACCATTACTGCTGATACAGAGGTAAGCACCCATTTCCAGTCGGCTGATCTTGTACAAGTGCAACCTTTCTCCGTCTGACTGATTCACTATAAAATTTCAAAAAGAGGGTAAAATTATTGATTAAAATGCATTACCATTTCAAAAAATAGAAACACTTTGAGTCAGTCAGTGCATATTATATTTTATTTATTTGACTATTCAAGTAATGCTCGTACAAAACGTACTACGTATGCATGCGTGCAATTTTATTACATTCATTGACGTACCCCCATGGTAATTTGATCTAGTCTGATGCAAGTGCAACAGAATCGAATGCATTCACACACTGCGGAGTGCAGTACAGTGGAGTCTTAAGTTCAATGTATTGGTACATCATCTCCCTCCCCTAATACCCGGGTAAATAAATTGCAGAAGTGGCATGCTTACATGTCGTAGGGAATACATCAAATGTGAACAGATATCCAATAGTTGCATTTGACGTTTCTTTACGCATTTGGCTTCGGCTATGTCAATTAGTGGTGTTTTTTTAATTGCCTCAAGCTAGTTTATTCTAGAACTGGAGCTGCCTCCTTAGAACCAGAGATGCGTCAATTACATTCAAAATGTAATTAACTACAAATTACAAATTACCTCAATTTAATTGGAATTAGCTAATTCAATACATCGAAATTTGAGCTATCTCCTCTTTCAGAATGTAATTGCAGTTTTTCAATTGCAATTTACAAATTATATCGCCGAAATTCCAAATACAAATTACATTCGAAGAAATTTAAAATTACAATTACAATTACACAGGTTTTGAGATGTAATTAAATACAATTACAAATACGCAATTGTAATTGCAATTTCGTAATTAATTACAAAATACACATGTAATTGACCCATCTCTGCTTAGGACGAAGAGAGAAAGTCGAAAGCCACGAAAAATATAGGCACGCCTATGCCCCACGACATACGCATTTTCTTTGTGTATAGACATTAGACAGACCTTGTTGAGTATTTTACACGCGTGTCATCCAGAGAAGTAGTACTACAATATGATGTGTGTGAATGAAGTGCAGTGCATAAATGTACAGAAAAAAGAGGCTGTAAGCCGATGAATGTGTAGAGCCCATAGTCCAATATTTAATTTGAGTCCAATAGGGAATTTTTCTTTTTGGCCCGACCCGACCGGGTCTAACCACTTGCATTTGCTTTCTCCACACTTGCATTGACGCTGCCCTGCCTTGCCACCGCTCCTGTCTATTAAAACTTGAACATGTCGAGCTGTGTATTAATCTAGACGAAATTCCCAATGGACAAACCATCCCCGGCCCAACAAAATGAACATTCGTTTAGTAAACTACAATGTAGTAACCAGTGTGTCCGTCCATGACCCGGCGTGGGTACTCTGCACTACACTCACTGCGTTAATATTAGTTCACGGAGTATGATGAAGTGGAAACCATTCACATGTGTACAGGTCTAGGGATTATTTAGTTTCAGTCCGATTCATTTAATATATTCATTGTTACGCAGATGCTTGATTTTGTTTTAATATTTATAGTCTGTTTTACATTTTTCAACACAGTCCATTGCAATATTTGAAATATTAATGCACTAATGGTCCCGAAACCGAATAAGCTCAACTCAGAAACTTTAGAAAATCAGGAATCGTCTGTATAAAAATTCCTGAGTATTTTCTTTGGTTAAAGCTTCTTTATTGGGCCTGCACGGCCTGCAGGTCTATTCTTAAATCTACAGTACTGAATTTGGACACAAAAACTCACTGCAAACTTTGGACCAGATATTTGTAAGTTCCTTCAACGCTGTCTCTTATCCTGAACGAACATTCCTCCCAAATACAACGGGGAAATACAATACAAAATGCACTAGTAAGTGCAATAAAATAAAATTAATTCGTTGACCACAAAAAGTGACAGTTTCTCTTGGTTTCCCCAGTCATTTCTATTTCACAATGAATAATCGCGTCACTTTATGCATGCGGGTTTGAATGAGTTGAAAGAGTTTTCCAATCAATATTTACACTCCGACTCAATTGTATCCTTCGTACAATTCTATATATATTGCAGTTTTGAGTTATCCAACAGTTTTGTGCATTTGGTCGTGCCTTGTGCCTCTGAAACCCTATCCATAAATCTATGTATGTGTTCAATATCCGAGATAATGGAATTTTGGTGGCTTCATAGTAAAGGGAACGCAATGGAATACAGTACACAGTTTTATTAAGTCGCCCGCGCGGCCCGGGCCTTCCTTGTCATTGTCATTTTCATGTAATGAGGGTGTCCATGCATTCATGCATATGGGATGTGAATTGTAGAGTAGATGTTTCAAAGAGGGGATGAGTCAAAAAGACAGAGACGTCGGGTTGTCCAGCATGCGAATCAGCTATTAACCCGTGAAACAAAATGATTTATTTCTAGTTTCCGAAATTCTATGTAAGTTCTTGTGTCCAATGTCCCTATACCCTTCTACACGTCCGGAAAAGCCACATATGGAGTCACCATATCCCGCAACCCATTTAAAACAGGGTGTTGTTGTATGGTTGACAAGGAATCTCTTGCACATGTAAAATTTTGACCAATAATTCACTGTCAAGTAAGTGTTTGTACCCAGAACACTGACTTTCTCCGCTTGCACAATATTTAGTACATCTGATTTTTTACATGAAAAATTGTTTCCTCGTGAGAGACCTTTTATTTTATTTTATACATGAGACTGAGACTTGTCACTGTTGTAACTTATTTTAGGCTCAGATATCGTCGTCCGACGACGGTGTTGTACACGTACAAAGCAGGAGGGCGGATTAATGCAGGACATTTAACTTAGTTACACTGACAAGGGGGATGAATGGACGGAGGAATGGTGGCAGGCGGGTAGTATAACAAAGTCCTATGTGAAAAGCCCATTAAGTGAGTCAGTGACTCATTGGTCTTCCTCGTACAACTAAAATTGTCTCCCAGACGCATTTTATTCTCACATACTACAAGCCGTCGAAAAGGATGCGGAATCTGCACAATCTTTCAATCCAGATTTTTCAAGGAATTGCCAACTTTTGTACATAGTTTTCAGGTTTTCAGCGTGATCTTCACGTTTTGCAAAAGAAATCTGAGGGTTAGAGTGCGAGTCAGAACTTAAGCCTTGAATAACTGTACGCGCTTTCTTTTGTATATTTAAGTGGGGTTGTAAAAATACATATTTGATATTCGTCGTAAGGCTTGGTCAAGCATCGCAGCGTACTTCTCGTGGAGGAGGTAAATATACAATACCCATTTCACCCATGATTTCCCATAACTTGCCGAGTGGAAAAGGGAAACCCCTGTAAGGGATTGGTTGCCCTTTCCTCTACAAATGAATACACGGGGTCATGGGTGACAAGACCGAGAAGAGATTTAATTTACAATAGAAGATTTTATTGTATTAAACGTATTTTCCACATTAATCTTACGTCTATGGGAATTAGATTCTTCACTA
>JAQGCB010001179.1:0-15716 GCA_034698835.1 Protaphorura tricampata | reverse complement strand
ATCTAATACAAATCGCAGCGCACATGCACTACTTATGTAAGAAGCGTCAAAAAAAATCTGTCTGATATTGTCACGGAACTTAACTACAAGTTTGAACTTGTTACCATGCAATTACCACTACCACCCACTAAAAGTCCAGAGCTATTGAATTGTATGTAAAAATAATGTAGGCACGCACATCCTCACCTAACATCTAATTTACCCGAATTAAGTAATACTTGTATATTTTTACTAATGTTTTATTTCTGTCGCTACATCTCTGCTACTCTTTTCCAGACTTTTAGTACTCTGCATTTTAGAATGTTAAATATTTCTAGGTCCGTATCCTGCTGTACATAATTGAATCCATAAACTATTATTTTTAAACGCAGACGGATCATCTCACGCAATGTGTACACATGCAGACAATTTTTTATATGGACTTAGCAGGACCCTCATTCTTTTGTTAGAATAGTTAGAAAAACCTGTAATTACTTTTTTTTGCATGGACATGTAAACTCAAACATTGGCTAAATAAACACACATCTCCATAACTATTACGTAGAACGTCCATCGTTTGACCAACGTTTGTTTGCCAAACTAACATACGTACTAAATATTCACATAAAAAATTGCAAGTCTGAACTTGTATTTCTAAGCGTTTCAGACATGTAGTTTTTTTTTGTTATCCGGTCGATGAAAAACCACACGTGTTGAGTCCAGCCTTTTTGTGTTTGCAATTGTCCGTATAAATACAAATCCATGTCCAGATTTTCGCACTCATTCTCAATTCCATCAACTTTTACAACACACACACACGAACACGTACACTGAATTGAAAAATCAAAATGAAATCCATCATAATTTGTTTGACTGCTGTTGCAGTTTTTGCAGTTACTCAAACTCAAGGTGTAGAGTCTGATCCTAGATTCAAATGTCCACAAAATTATTTGAATGAGTTGAAACCTGTCACACTAAAAAATGTGAGTCTTCATTTACAATTAGTGTATTACATTATATTTTTATTAAAAAAGCAAATATTATATTTAATTACTTCGTGTAGTTTTTCGGTATATGGTACGTGGTTCGTGCAACGCCTTGCCAAGAAGGTATGGATTCAACTTGTATCACTCAAACACTTTGGAGAACAAGAGATACACCTGAAAATACTGTGAATAGCATGTGCTCGTAAGTCAGAAACTTAAGGTCATCAGGGCAAGTTTTCCTCTAGTATTTGAAAATATAATTGAATTATTTTTTAAGGGCTCGTACAAATGGGACTTGGGAATTTGAACAAGGTCAGGCAATCGTAAAGCCATCTGGCACCGTGGACGGACAAGTGGACAATCACTGGGAAATTAAAATGATGAATAGTGAGTTGTCTGAATTTAATTCATTTTTGTCTTTAATGTCTTGTAAATTAATTAACTTATTTTTTTTTGCTTCAGTTACCGGAATATCTGTTTTCATTGACTCTGATAATGGTCAAAATTGGGGGGTTGGACACACATGTATTGAGATGGACGGTAATGCAACTTCCATGTGGTCCGTGATGAGTAGGACCAGAAAAATGGATGCCAAATTGGAACAAACCCTGGTGGAGAGAATTGAGAAATATTCTGGACTCACTCAAGACAAACTCCGTGGAATTCAACAAACGGATTGTTATTTAAATTGAATTCAACAAATTATATTAATTAACATCAAGGGTTTACCAGCAGACCAAATATGTATTGAATTCAGTGCTGAATTAGTTATCTAATGAATTCACTAATTAATTACAAATAGTTGAATAAAATAAAACTACAGTTTACCAAGACCAATTGAAATGTCTTTACTTTCAGTTAGTTTGAAACGGCGTCGATACTAACTGACGATTTATTGACGATTCAAATATAATTATACCGCACTACAATCGATATAACATTATTATGCGTAATTATTGCTTTCTTAGATAATTAAACGGGGGCGGCGGATTTCTAAAACTCCTGCATTCTCTATTTCCCTGTGTAATGTAAACCCGAAGTAAAAATAAATTAAATTGGGCATGTCCAGTTTCTTAATGTCAGAAGTAAGGTAAGTTTAGAAATTACAGAATTTAGAAGAAAAACGACAACCAACAATTTTATGTATAATTACCCATGAATGCGTAAACAAGATACAAGATAGAAAATGAGGCACAATTAACAATTAACAAAACGTTGAATGCCGTCTTTAATTATATACCGTTCTCATTTCCGAAACCCGTCGAGTTGTTTTTAAATATTTTAACTATTAGATCTAATTAACGTACCCATGTGGGTGTATCCAACACTATGGCTCCACAGGTCTCATAGGAAAAATATTTTTTTTTGCCCAGTCAAATAAGGTTCGAAAGACTGCAACGGTTTCATATTTCACAAGCGAATCGGCCTGGGAAAAATATTCCGTTTTTAGTTCACTCGGTCTGAATATTTCGATGTGGATTGCAGGGCTTACGTTTCAATGCATTAATTTAATTATTTTACGACTCCCACATGAGCGGTCAACCTCGGCTCAGAAAGGATTGAACCTTAATTTTCAATACAATCCTAATCCAAACAATACTTACCTACCGATTATCCAAACATGTTAACAAAAGCCGAGTTGAATTTAGTGTTGAATTATATTCGAATAATTTGTCGATATGGCCTCGTTGATCTGGACTTCAATGCTGAGGATGCCGATCGTCCATTACGAAGTTCAAGGTCCAAATGGAAACGCCCTCTACTGTGGGTTCGAAACACATTTTCATTTCTCTACCTAGGTTTTGTCTTGTTACGGATTCCGAAGTCTATTGACAACTTCAAAGAAACAAAACGATTTGATGATTGCATCATCTACGGGTCTATTCTTGTCATTCGCGCAATAGTATGTGTGAATCATGCATCAGCTCTTCTCCACGGGTATTTGGTCGCGGAGATTTTAAACAACGTGATCTCATTCAACCGTCGATTTGGTAAATTATAATTATAAAATAGAGTAAGCCATTCGAACTAAACTATTTAACTTGAAACCGATATTTTGTGGTAATTTAATACACAGGAAAGGAGCACCTCAAGAAAGAGTACCTGGAGTCAAACCTGCGGGAAAAGATAATTTGCACATGTCTATGTGGCTGTATAAGTGGAGCTGGTCTGATTTACATCTGGTTCGCACTTTTGGAGTTCTTGGTAATGATTGATTCGATAGCTGTCTTCAACATATTTCTTCTCATTGAATTCGTTTACATCTTCAGTACTAATTTCTGGCTTACGTACTTCTGGTAAGCACGTTTCTCTAATTTTGTAAAAAGGAAAGTTTAGGTACACTTAATAGAAGGCAAATTCATTGAAACTATCATATAATACATATGTATCCAATCCAGCACAAGACAAAGACAACCTCTGGAGAATTCTTTACATCCTTACCGGCAGCTCTACATTTTGAACACACTACAAGGTTTAACTTTCGGAAAACTGTTTCTACCGGCTTCTAAACTTCTGTTGGGTTTACTGTCAATGTTGGCGTTTTATGCATGTTAAGGATTGGGTCACATTATTCATTTATTCACATATTTATTTGTACTCTCTGCGATTGTTAGCGCATATCTATTGCTTATTTCAGCATCGTACGCCATGTCGGAAATGTACGATTTGTCGTACATTATTGTTCGGTGCAAATAAGAACATACGTCGACAACGCATCCACAGAATCCGTGACCAAAACAAAACGGCTTCTCTTATTACGTAATATTCGGAGCTGTGCGGTAATTCGTTGTAAGATTGGAAATCCCTACCGGATGGAGAAGAATGCTAAGGCAACTTTGGTTGAATGGTTAATGTTTGGTACAACGAATTTGTTACTCAAATTGAAATAGTTCGTCCGTGAATGGGAATGATTCGACACGACAGTTCTTATGAATCACAATGAAACATTAGGAATTAGAAAAATACGTGATTCGGTGGACTCGACACCTTAAGATCGCAGTCTCATTCTAAAATGTTCTTGCATATTACATATCTAATATGACCACCGTATTCAATATACGCTTTGTTCCGCTCTTAGGGATTAGCGTTAATTGCTGCATTTCGTTAAGCGATTCAATAGGCATATGTAATTATACTAAATAGTTGTCATACGCACATTAGTGTTCTATGGAGTGTCAGTTAAATAAATTAAATAATTTATTGTGAGAACATACAAACACTTGTAATCCATTCAAATAATTATGAGTATTTAACGTTTCTAATAGAGTTATTTGGAGCCGAATGCAACAAAGCACATTAGATTTTATATTTTACAATCGCTACTGTGTCTAATCATTCTTTCATGGTAGGATTGGAAATGTAAATGTGGATGTCTGGGCTCAATCTACAAAAGATGAATTCATATGAAAATATCCCAGCCGAGTATACTCAAGCGACTAGGATGCAGAATCCCCTTGACCTGGGTTGAAACCTACAATGTAAAAATTGACGCTCGCACTGCAAAGAGCTAGCCATCGGGGGACATGATATGTGGGCCTAATTCCATTGATTCTGTCTGCACCTGTTGATGCCAAGGCTGTTCTATTCTGTTCAGTTAAAATAGTGTAGCTTTGCATAAGACAAAGATAAAAATGATAAACGGCCCCGTACTCTGACTAGCCAGTATATGTTCAAGTAGATAATCAAGCACGCACATAATTTAGTTACATCCAATGGTCTCCATCATCATATTGCCAACAAGAACCATCATGTATATGTTCCGTGACTGGTGTGTTTGAAAATTTCAACGCCTTAGGGATACAATAAATTGAATTTTCATTCCCTTATGGAAACAATAAATTGAATATTTAATAACCAAATATAAACTTTTGGAAGCGAGACCTCTCAATTCCTTTTCAAACCAAATTGTAGCGTCAGTGTAAATCATAAGAAAACACATAATACATATTGTGAGCCTAAATATTATCTTGTAACTTCAGCATTTGGACCAGGATAACACGTTGTTGCTTTTATAATACAACCTCGGCGATGAACAATAAAATTGAGTAATTTAAATAACAATTGGACTTAGAATTACAATGAAGATTAATCAGGAGTACAGAACTTTATTTTTGACCGTGGCCCTAATACTGTTCGAAAGTTCGGATCTGTATGCGTCCTATCAACCAATCGTGGCTAGACAATTGGCACCGTGGAATGTTAACCTTTATATGAGCCCGTACACATCATGTGACATTCACATCCTCACGTACGAAACATCAGTGCATTACATAAGTGCTCTTATTCCAGTGGTTCTTACGGACATGAATACCAGAATTCACGATAATAGTGTCGCGATAGTTAGAAAAACTAATGACATCTATGAAACAGAAAGGTGGCATCGACTTGCCAGTTTTCTTATGAAGTATCGGTGTATTGCACAATTTGCGATAATTCCTCCACGATTAAATGTGACTCAGCTCTACAAACTATTCGAAGTGATTCGTGAATATCGCCTGCTATCCATTGTTTATCTGGATAACGAGCAAACATGGCTTGGACCACCTGACGAGCTACGGATTCCAAAGCATTACGTGCACTTCGTTTATAATTTCGGGAACAGTACAAGCTACAGTACTACTGGCATTTGGCAAAACCTTCGCACTATTTGGGACATATATACTATAAAATTTAAGCTATATATTATCAATTTAGTGAATGAGAGACCCGGAACGATGACAGGGTTTGTGTGTTCTCATGGTCGCTCCATCCTCTCAAAACAAAGTTATGCTGTTGGTGTTACCTTACGTCACAACACTAAAACTGACAAATTATACAGAGAAAACTACATCAGTCTTTGTGGGAAGTTTAACTTTGTACTTGAAAATCCAGAAGCAAGCAACTGCTCTACTGACCGGCCATTCCCTCCAAGCACATATTTCAACTCTCTCAGAAATTATTCCGGAGGTACAGTGCGACTCAGAAATGTTCTACTCCTTTCTCTATTACTTGAGCAATTCCTAAATTCCACCATTTCTGATGAAGCTTTAGACCCACTCACATTCACACGACATCACTGTTGGAAAGACCATCCTTTTTACAATGTTATTTTTCAAGTGGGAAACCCAGACATCTTATCATCATCATACTATTTCAAAGTTCGATACTATACTCACAACTTTTTAACGTGTGACGGGATACAGAGGGCACTATCCTTTATAGGCTACGCCAAACCGTTCTTGCTCCGTGTTTGGTTATTTTTATTCCTAACATCGTCTGCCGTTACAATTGTTGTCAACCGGATTTGGCGGGCCAAGGGCATAAAACAAAGCATAATATGGATACAAATATGTTATATACTGGAGCAAGGATGCAGGTTGAAGTCACAACTCACTAGAGGTCACTCCTACCTTTACTGGATACTGACACCTATTCTATTCGCCTTCTTAGTCCTTACTAACGCGTACAGAGGGCTTATCGTCACTGCTTTGACAGCACCGATCCCGGAATCAAGACTTGAATCTTTCCTAGATTTGGCTGATGCGAATTATACTATTCACGTCCAAAATGATGACGAGTTCTCATTGCAGGTGTTCGTTAGCTGCTTAAATCTAATTCATCCTATGCTACCTGGAATTGACTATGGTGAAATCGTGTCAGAATGTAAGGCCTCGATAGCATCAAAGCAGACATGGTTAGGTAAGGAATTAAGACATCTTAGTGAAATCAAAGACAAAACTGGACTTGCAATGGAAAGTTTGTACGCGAGTCTCACGAGTCCAGAGGACCTTACTGATGGAATGCATCCAAATATTCTCAGTTGCAACAAAACCGCATATGTCGGCGATTCCAATAGTATTCACAATGAACTACTCAGACTTCGAAAGTTTGATAACAATAGCAATTACAATATTTATAAAGGAAAGGAATCATTCCCTGTTGAATTCGGGATTAACATTTTGGATCTTTATGAGGACGATCGTATGATTCAAGAAATACTCCATAGTGTTATTCAATCTGGAATTTACAACAAGTGGCTTAATGTATTGGAGTCTTTGGAGCGTCGTCAGCTTGAAAAGAGTGTTAGAGGGCGATACGACGACCCTGTCACTCCCAAGCCATTAAAATTGAAGTCTTACCTTGCTACGGCTTTCCTTATCTATATTGTCGGTGTCATCGTATGTATGTTAGACATAATCAAAGAATGTAAGTCCCGAGTCGTCTTGATTTTAATCAAAATTCAACTCCACATACGGGTGATCTGGGGCGTTGTTAAACGGAGATTGATTGAGGTGTGTAATTTTATTTATTACCAAAATTGTTAAATTAACCGGTCCAAACTTGGAATAATTGCATCTACAGACCGATTCATCCTATAATTTATAGGGTTAGCATTGTATTCTAAATAAAACTATCATTCAGACACGATTTCGACGATGGACTAGTACTAATTTAATTGCATGGTTTTGTCTACTAATTTATTACTCATAAATTTACCCATAATTACAGGAACAGCGCAATAAGTTTTATGAACATCGTACTGAAGAGGGCATGCCAGTGAACCCGAGAAATATTTCCCTTGTTGGTGGCATCCGTTCCATACTACACAATCTAGAGGTATAGAGAGATACTAAGGTATAGACAGAAATAAAACAGAAACTAAAATATTCATAGAATTCCTGTGAATTTTTTTACGAAATTAATTTCGGAGTCCATATCGACTATCGACGTGTGTACATTGGAAATCACACTTATCCTTTCCCGTTCACCCATATTAAAAGAATTCGCAACTTCGCACTTTCAATTTTCAATTTTATATCGTGTGTACAGTGTACACATACTTAGATGACATATAACAATTTGTTTCCATACTTTAGACATGACACTCATTTTTGCATGCTAAAAGGATGCATGCAAAAATGCATGTTCTCTGTAGTCTAAGTTTCATATCGGTGTAATTACATGCATGTGTAAGCGTTGTACTTTTTTTACACATGAAGATGATCATGATTATTAATGTCAAGATGATAATTAAGTCTCGCAGTTTGACTTCCACGGCACCGGCTTCGTGACTCTAGTCACTAACAAAAAAAAACTTTTGTTTGGAGTCACAGTCACAGGCCAAGATGTTGGGATTTCTATTTATGCTCATTTGAGTTATGTGCAAAAAACTACAACACTAACTAATACGAACATTAATACTCTCATGCCGTGCGTGTGGTGTCATCGTAGGTCATTTGTCCGAAGGTGACTTTATAACCTTGATGAATTAACAATGCAGAAAAAAACATTCGTGTCCAGAAAAGTCTCACATGTTTCTTTCTAATTACGTAATTTGTTTTTTCATTGTCTTGCGTATGTATAGAAAAAATATTCTTGAGACGCAAACAGTCGAATTCGGAGCATTACTATGCATACTAATCATGAACTTCCAATCAGTATAAATAGAAACGCATTTCCAGCATCTCTACTTCAGATATATTTTCGGTTTCTCGCAAATACACTTGATTACCTACCAAAAAAATACGTGAATTTTTCTGATAGTTCCAAATTTTCAGAATGAAATCCGTTTTAGTTTTCTTGGCTGCTATACTTGCCGTTTCTCAAGCAGGAGATTCGGATTCCGCTTTCAAGTGTCCACAACCTTATTTGAGCCAACTGAAACCTGTTGCCGTGAAAAATGTAAAGAAGAAACTTTGTTCATTTTTTTAAAGCATTAAAATTTCGAAATCACTGTTAAACTGTATCTGTACTTCTTTTTTAGTTTTTGGGGGTCTGGTACGTTGTTCGAGCTTCTCCTTGTGATGATGAACATGCTGACGCAGCCTGCATCACTCAAACTCTCTGGAGAACAAAGGATACCCCAGCTACTGCTGTAAACTCCGTTTGCTCGTAAGAATCAAAATATTTTTTGCACACCCTTCATTGTTGTGTAAATGAAATTATTGTTCAAATCAATTTATTTGAATTAACTCAAGGAGCCAAACAAATGGAACATGGGAGTATGAACAAGGGACAGCCACTGTCAAACCAACAGCCGTGGACGGAGAGGTCGAACCACACTGGCAATGGACAATGGGAAATAGTATGTGAATTTTATTGACTCACTGATGAATATATAATCTAATTAATTTTGTCAATTAAACAATATTTTAATTTTTGAACTACAGAGACGATCAACTCTGTCTTCGTTGAGTCAGACAATGGTCAACACTGGGGAATCGGTCACTCTTGCCTTGAAGACAATAATGGTAATTTGACTTCAGTGTGGGCAGTTTTGAGCAGATGTAAGAGAATTGATGCCAAGTTGGAACAAGTCTTAGTCGAGAAAATTGAGAAATATTCTGGGTTAACTCAGGACAGACTCCGTGGAGTCCGTCAAACTGGCTGTTATGATTTGGATCACAAGGAGTGGGTTTAATTTTTAACTCAAAAATTGTCAATCTAATTGTATCAATTAAACAAAATTCGAATAAAAACCAAATCATTTTTCCTGAGAGCAGATGTGTTGTATTTTTACAGAATTCTCGGATTATATTTTTCTTACTCATAATACCTAACTTTTAATACTACTGACTGCATCTTGTGCCTTTTTTACAAAGGTATTATTTCACACGCAGAATATGTAAATTGCCAGAATGAATTATGCTGTAAATATGGACATACTATGCAAACAATATAACCATATTTATAGTTTTTATTATTAGGTTCACAAAAAAAACTGTTAAGTCATCTAATCAGAATAACACACAAGACACACCATGCACGTGTGTCGTAATGGATTAGGTCAATTGTCTTGCGGTGTGACCGTTTATCCTTGACAGGTTGTAAAAAAGAATGAAGAAAAAAAATTCGATTATGTAATTTGTTTTTCTTTGGCTGTGTTGGGAAAAAAATACAATAGTCTGTGGTCCCCAATTTTGACCAGTATTACAAATAGGCATGTAATTAATTGTTTCATCTCCAAACGCATTTCGATTTTTATCAAACACACTTGATAAGAAAAAATTGAGCTTGTAATTGAAAAATTTCAAGATGAAACTCGTGTTAGTTTTCTTGGCTACATTTCTCGCTGTTTCTCAAGCAGGAGAGTTCAAATGCCCACAACCTTATTTGAGTCAACTGAAACCTGTGACCTTGAAAAACGTAACAATTTCAATTATTTTTGAAACATTTGGAGTCTTTGTATTTTGCTAAAGAAAAAAATATGGAAAATGCACTTTTGTAAATTTGCATTTTTGTTTTCAGAGTTTTGGTGTGTGGTACCTTATTCGTTCAACCCCTTGTGAAGAAAACATGGACGCAGAATGTGTCACGCAAACCATTTGGAGAACAAAGGACACACCAGCAAATACTCTTAATACTGTGTGCGGGTAAGAATGGGAATATTCTTTACACATAAATATTGAATTGTTCGCGCTTCCAGTCCAGTATGGAATGAAATTATTGAATTAATTATATAGGGCTCAAACAAATGGAACTTGGGAATTTGAGGAAGGCACGGCCAAAGTGAAACCAAGTGCAGTGGACGGAGAGGTCGAACCAGTTTGGGAATGGACAATGGGAAATAGTACGTATTGTGTATTTTTATTCTTTAATTTACCTTCAAAATTATTGCGAAAACTCTAATTTAAATTTAGTGACCATCAACTCCGTATTCGTTGAGTCAGACAATGGTCAACATTGGGGAATTGACCACTCGTGCTTTGAGGACAAGAATGGTAACTTGACTTCCATGTGGGGTATTATGAGTAGAAGTAAGAAAATGGACCCAAAATTAGAACAAATTTTGGTTGAAAAAATTGAGAAACACTCCGGGCTCACTCCAGATAAACTCCGTGGAATCCGTCAGACTGGCTGCTACGATAACAACCGAAAAGATTGGTTTTAACTGTAAACATTTCCCATAAAATCTGTCACAACTGAACTATGGAACAAATAAACATGTTTTTCTTTACAAGAATTTTTTTTTGGAATTTTATAAAATGAATGACTCAATCACTCTTGAATTATAAAAGCATCGGGCTGGAAAAACAAACAAGCCTCCATTTCTGGACATGCATGTTTTTTTGTATGATTACAAAACACAGAACATGCATGTCTAATGTAGAAAATGCAGCATGCAAAAGCCATCACAAAAACAAATGAGTAAAAAAATGACATTATTATTGGACTGTTTCACATTGACATTGAGAAATGACACGACAGAAAATTTACATAATACTACATAGTTGGATTGATATCAAGCTAAGGAAGTCCTGTTTTCCATTTGCTCATTCGTCTCTACAGACAAATTCCCATAATCCCGCGTCCAACCTGTCGTTGCGTGTTCTCTTGTATTCTCGAGCATTAAATCATATATAAAAATTAACGCTGGTAAATGCTAATCTAGTGCTGTGACAACTTTTCACGGGAAGAAAAAAATACTACTGTTTCATTTGGGTCCAACAGAATGATGGGTGTGTTTAAATTATTATTCGTGTTAAAAGTTATCATCCAGATTTCAAAATGTTCCAGTTTTGCTGAATTGAATGAAAAACTGATTCCTGTGCCTGAGGAATTTGACATTAACCCATTTTTGAGTCACACGGAGAATTGCTCAATACATATATTTTTATATGACAAAATTGACTTGGTCGCTGTACGTCAACCCATAGTTATTGTCACTCCTGACTACAGTTACAAAAAGAGTGGCTGTGGTTTCCGGTATCCCGCTGAACTCCAAAATTTCTGTGTTCGTGATTGGGCTCAAGGTCACACCAGAGGACAAGTGTGTGCTGCGATCACGTTACTATTTCCAAACAACATTTATCATTTTGAAGATGCAACGGAATACATGCGTGTTTACTGGAAGCAGGAGATTTTCGGTTTGGATGTTAAGGATGTATTATTCTACACAAATATCTACAAACAAATTATTTATTCAGGTGGGTTGTTGGGAATTATTTCGAAAGAACGGAATTCTACGTTTTCCAACTTTTACTCTGTCAATGGAATGTTAGTGGATGATTCCTTTCTCCCTCCCTTACCACCTTCATTTTTGTTCCATCACTCAGACTCTACTCAGTTTGTCATTCTTTCTGTCCAGAAATGTAGATTTCAATCACGAATTTACAAGTACAAGACAAAAATTTCAAGAAACTCGTTCGACACTTTGTACAAGGAAAACATAAAATCATTGTGCTCTAACATCATTTTTTCTGTTGTTGATGTCAATCAAAATCTTGAATATTCTGGGTGGCAAAGTTTGATTGAAACATGTGGTCCACCGGAAAATCCATTCTCGGAATTGAGTGATCGTGTTCTAAGATCCAATCCCCCACAATTCATGGGTTTGACTTTGAATTCATATATCGCTCAAGGTTTTCCTAACTCTACAATTTCAGTTCCAGAACTGTTGGAGTATGGAGTTAGGACGTGTAGAGCGGAACAGTACATACCTTATGATATAAGTTTAACACAGTACAATGTCCTTGCAACACTTCATGAAATGGATCTGATAGCATACTCTGACCCAATATTTTACCCTTTCGAAACGATATCCTATAATTTTATTACTTGCAGTGGGTTGTCCTCTGACGAATTTTCACTACGAAGCTATCTCACTGCATTCAAACATTACTTGTGGTTGGGGTTGATCACGACATGTGTAATTTCTGGTATAGCTCTCCATATTATGTTTGTTTTTAAGGGTAGTCGTGAGAGTATGTGGTTCATACTGATATCGATTTTATTAGAACAAAGCCCATCTATTGCTAAATCTATGCAAAATCTACTAATTTATTTCCTTGCTTTTGGTCCTATTTATCTCATGTGTATTGTTTTGACGAATGCGTACAAAGGAATTGCTATCGTTGAACTCACTTCACCATTACCTGCACGTGGAATAGAAACTTTTGAAGATGTGTATGACAAGAACTTCTCAATTATTCCGAGCATTAATAGTTGGTATGAAGAAATACTTCGTGAGGATTGTAAATTCGGACTATATCCAGATATAGATATACAAGCAGCTGGTTATTCACCATTTGTTCAGCACATTAATTCAAAATATATTACGTTGCTACAACACTGGCAAGTGAATACAATTACTAAATCTGTGCAACATATTCGACGCCTGAACAAAACCCTAGATATGTTTTTGTATTACTATCGCCGTGGAATACATAAAGTGCCTTGCGTCAATAAGGAAATAGACTTTTTGAAAGAAATACTAAAATGTGAGAAAACTGTGTACGCGGACACAGACGAAAATTTGGATGTTGTTTATGGAAGACTGATTGAGAAAGAAGAGTCATTAGATAAAACTATTTACAAGGGTAACGATAAATTCCAATCAACCGTCATTGGATTTGAAACAAAATTTTGTTCCAGGGAGAGAGAGTTTGTACATGAACGAGTACTGATCTTCTTCCAAACAGGGCTTAATGAATATTGGAGAGAAGTAATCAAGTCACTAGGTTTGCGAAGGTTGGGACGAAATCTTGTGAAGGAATTTGAGAGGAAGAAACCCGTGAGACAATTGGCCACAAATATAGTTCTAGTATTCTATGTTTACTTAATGTGTGTTGTGGTTTGTATAATTAGTTTATTTGGTGAACATTCTCCAACTGTTATCAGAAAATGCTTAAGTTTGTGCACATTGTTGTATCACCGACTCCTGAGTCAATTTGTTAAATTTAAACAAATTGTTATGAATTTGAAAAGTATAGTGAGAATTAAGTTGACTCGTTAGAACTGAGAGCGTTGTTTAGATTGCTCTACTTGGTGAAACTGTACAGCTTATATATCGAATTGTATATCACCGTTTCTTGTGTAGCCAATATAGCTTTTACTCAAATATTTAACTGTAGAATTAGTTAGTACAAAACACGACCATGATGGCACTAAAAATGTACTAAAATATTTAACAATAAATTCATACTTCATATACGTCAGCAGTGAATATTTATTAATGAGCACGTAATGAATAAACCAAGAGTAATGTAATATGGTTGTCAGTGAGCTGAAATTCCCTGGTTGAGTAGTTGACAATTTCCAGTAGTTTTTAGTGTTGGAGTCGTGGTTTGAGTCGGAACAAGTAGTGGACCAGCATAGGAACACGCATAAGGCACAATCATCATTAGCCTGAGGAGTAGTAATTCTCAAGTGAGTTTTATTATTCAGTTTTAAACATTGTAAAGTGGCCTGAGATTTCCAACCTCCAAACCTGCCAAAAAAGATTGTTATTTGACGTCACAGAGAGAACACCCCACCCGACCCTGAGCGATTGACGGTCAGTAACACCTTGTGATGATGAACATGCAGACGTAAGCCTGCATTACTCAAACTCTCTGGAGAACGAAGGATACGCCTGCTGTTGTAAACTCCGTTTGCTTACTCCTTTATTGGAATTAATTCAAGGAGCCAAACAAACGGAATATGGGATTATGAACCAGGTACAGCTATAGTCAAACCAATCGCCGTGGACAGAGAGGTTGAACCACACTGGCTATGGACAATAATAAATAGTATGTTAAAATTGACTCGTTGATCAATATATATACTAATTAATTATATCAATTAAACAATACTTTAATTCTTGAACTACAGAGACGATCAATTCAGCATTCGTTGAGTCAGACAATGGTCAACATTGGGGAATTGATCACTCGTGCTTTGAGGACAAGAATCGTAACTTGACTTCCATGTGGGGCATTATGAGTAGAAGTAAGAAAATGGACCCAAAATTGGAACAGATCTTGGTTGAGAAAATTGAGAAACACTCCGGGCTCACTCCAGATAAACTCCGTGGAATCCGTCAAACTGGCTGCTTACGATAACAACCGAAAAGATTGCTTTTAACTGTGTACTATGTAAACATTTCCCATAAAATCTGTTACAATTGAACTATGGAACAAATAAACATGTTTTTGCATGATTTATTTTTATGGAATTTTATAAAATGAATCACAAACAAATAAAAATGATGTATAAAGTCCCCTAACCAGTAATAATGTACAGTTCCTGAAAAAAAATTCAACATAATTTTGTATCCTTTCCAGGCACTGAGATTATCAATTGTGCTAATTTCTTCATTTTACAATCAAAATGCTTTCTCAAACCTGGTAATAAATTGCTGTGTAGTTTTCACCATGAACCGAGCTGGAAAAACAAATAAGCGGCATGCATGCATTTGTGGACATGCATGTTTTTTGTATGATTACAAAACACAGAACATGCATCTCAAATGTAGAAAATGTAACATGCAAAAGACATCACAAGAACAAATAAGTAAAAAAATATCATATAATTACATAGGACTGTTTCACATTGACATTGAGAAAAAGAAATGACACGGTGCACAATTTACATAATACCTTGTAGTTAGATTGATGTCACGCTAAAGAAGTCATGCTTTCTATTTGCTCTCATTCGTACTCTCTACAGACAAATTCCCATAATCCCGCATCCAACTTGCTTTTGCTTGTTTTCTTGTCGAGCATTAAATCACATATAAAAAATAGCGATGGTAAATACTAATCTAGTGCTTTCCCAACTTTTCACGGGAAGAAAAAAGTACTACTTTGTTTCACTTAAGTCCAACAGAATCATGGGTGTGATCAAGTTACTATTGCTACTGAAAACTATCATTCAGATTTCAAAATGTTTCAGTTTTGCTGAATTGAGTGAAAAACTGATTCCTGATCCTGTACCTGAGGAATTTGACATTAACCCATTTTTGAGTCACACGGAGAATTGCTCAATACATATATTTTTATATGACAAAAT
>JAQGCB010001178.1:0-15739 GCA_034698835.1 Protaphorura tricampata | reverse complement strand
CCACTTTCTGTTAATCTTTCTAGTTCGGTATATAGAGAGTCCACTGTAATTCATTGCCACGCAGGGCATGTCCGGGAACCAGAAAGAAAATGTCAGTTCGGGTGTTTTGCTATGCTGGTATACTTGTAAAAATGTCTCACTTGCGCTTTTATTAAAAAAAACGACTGTAATAATTTATGGGTATTGACGTGAACATAGAATTCCGTGGTTTTTCAGCGCCACGCGTCCTCCGACGTGTCTGGACGGAAAATTCAAATTTTGACTGTCAATTTTCCTTCCACACACCGTCATGCCGTGACACGGAACTCGTATTCAAAAAATTCATCAGTTAATTTTTCAGTTGATTACTTGCAAGAATTAAGATTAAGAATAAATCAGAGGTGGACGCGCGGACGAAACCGTGAAACACACCGTGACTGTGATAATAGTAATTAATTTTACGTGTTTCAAGTGAGGTCAAGTGAGTTCAAGTTCAAATTAAAAATCCATAAATAATAAAATGCGTACCACCGTTATCTTCTATCACACTCTTACTTGCATGTTATTATGAATATGATTTTAATTACGGCTATTTTTGTTTATTTTTACAGCGCAGACCCGACGTTCAATAAATTTACTGGAGATTTTGCATTTTCTTCTGTCGGTTTGGCCCAGTGACTGTGACCGTGTCTTTCCAACAAGAATTCATAGCTCACTGCTCACTCCGTCACTCCTTCTCAGGGTAAAAAACGTTTCCACGAAACTGAATCCAACATCATCTGAGCTCAAAATAAAATGGCTGGTCAGAAATTTCAGTACGATGAGAATGGCAATACTTTTTTGTATTTTGTCCTCTCATTTCTTGGTCTGATCCTAATTCCATCAACATATTATTTTTGGCCGAGTCCAAAAGTTCCAAGTAAGTACAGTTTTTATTTATGTGTAATTCCTTGTAGATTTTAATAACATGCCTTTGTATCACCAGATTTTATTTAATGTGATTGTATTTTTTGTTCAGAGTCCAAGAAACACAGTTCAATCCGATGTAATTGTGAACCTTGTCTCGTCAAGGAAGAAGTTTTAAAGAAAAAGGAACCAGCCAGAAAATTAAAGAGATTTTGTATTCGTATCGCCCTAATTTTTGGTTGGATTGTGTTTGCATTTGTACTTTATAAAATAACACAGGCAGAGTACGAGTATGCAAACTTTGATCCGTATGAAATCCTCGGAGTTGAAATGGTAATTTTTATTGATTGAAGAATATTAGTGAAATATTTTTAATTATTGATTGTAGAATTTCAATCTAATAACATTTTTCTAATTTTTATAGAGTGCATCTCAAGGAGATATCAAAAAGGCGTATCGAAAACTCTCACTTATTTATCATCCGGACAAGGAAACTGGAAATGAGAAATTGTTTTTGAAGTTAACAAAAGGTATGTGCTTTGGTTTGACTGTTGATTAATAATATTCTGGTAATCTGGTGATAATATTCATTTGTTTACGTTAATTTCATTTCAGCTTATCAGGCGCTGACGGATGAAACGGCACGGAAAAATTGGGAAAGATATGGAAACCCAGATGGACCAGGAGCAATGAGTTTTGGAATTGCTTTGCCTTCTTGGATTGTTGACAAAGAAAATTCAGTTTGGGTTTTAGGGCTCTACGCTCTTGTCTTCATGATTGCTCTTCCTACAACAGTAGGGATTTGGTGGTATCGTTCCATTCAGTATTCCAGTGACAAGGTCAGTGTTTACTTCACTTTTTTGATATACTTCAATTGAAGCTCAACAATAGGGTCATATTGTTGATCCTGTCTTGTCAGACTATGCATTCTCGTATAAGAGATGCGAAATAGAATTTATTCGATATTTTTAAACTTTAATTTAAAAATAATAATGAATATTCTCATTAAAGCGACCTCTAGAAGATTATTGTTTTGTTGAACATTAATTTAATTGAAATTTTGTTTTTAACATTTGAAGGTATTGCTTGACACTACGCAGCTGTACTACTATTTTTTCCATAAGACACCACAGATGGTACTCAAAAGAGCGTTGATGGTTTTAGCCGCTTCCCTTGAATTTGAAAAAGGGCATAATTCAGAGGTCACGGAACGACTTTCAGACAACGCAGAAGTTCCACATGTAAGTTGGTTGTTAAATTTTTAGTGGCATGCTATTATCCGTGTGCTGAGAGTCCTGTATCCGGTTTCTGAGACTGACTCTAATTTAATATTATTCTAATTACAGTTAATCAAACAACTCCCTAATCTGAATGAGAAGAATAAGGAGCGTCCACTATGTTTTCACTATTCAGTGAAAGCAAGAGCTCTTCTTCACGCACATTTGAACAGAATGTTCCTCCCACAGCAAACCCTTGAGTTGGATCGTCAACTCGTTGTCAAAAAATGTCCATACCTCATTCAAGAAATGGTCACTTGTGTTTCACAACTCATTATGTTGGCGCATGCAGGGAGAAGTAAGTCAAAGTTTTAAAAATTAAATTAGTGACAATCAGAAGAATTTCTAAAATATTGTTGTTTTTATTTCATTAGTTGGTCGTCTCCCGTCATTGGAAACCATTGAGTCTGTGATGAAATTGAGTCCAATGATAGTTCAAGCCATTTGGGATAATAAAAGTCCTTTGCTTCAACTTCCACACATCACAGATGACATGCAAAAATATTTTTTGTCCAAAAAACGTCAAGTCAAAAACATTCAACAATTTTGTCAAATGAAAGATGATGAGCGAAGGGCACTTCTCAAAATCCTTGCTGATGATCAGTACAAGGATGTCATGAGAGTGTGTGCCTCTATGCCTCTAATTGATTTTAAAGTTCATTGTGAAGGTAAATATTTTTAATCTCACTCAATTCAACAACTCGAGAAACTCGTGACAAATTGTCACATATCATTTTTTTAAAATATTTTTAGTGCTTGATGACGAAGAGTCAACCGTAGTAACGGCAGGTGCCATTGTGACAGTAACAGTCAATCTGACACGAAATAGTATGGCAAGTCTTATCAATGGAGACGTTCTAGCTAGTAAAACTGCTTCTGAAGCTGTTAACGCGGATGAAGAACATGATGATGACAAAGAGAACAAGGACGGAGATGGGGAACACCCTACTGCTGCAACTCAGGTAATTTTTTTGGAGATTCCGGTTGTGTTTTGTTTTAACTCTGGATTTATTTTAATGAGAACTTCTTGGTTGAAATTTTTTAGAAGAAACCCGTATGGCAAAAGAAGAAAGGCGGAAAGAAATCTGGAGGAAAGAAGCAGCAACCACAAAAGAAGGCAGCAGCTCCAGTGGCAAATCATGTGAAGCCACCACGCTCACCCAAAGTCAACGGAGAGGTAGATGAAAAACATAGTAAAGAACTCCAAGAATTGCCCATGGACATGGATGACAGTGACGAAGAAGGGAGTGATTCTGATCAAGGAAGCGTCAGCGACGGAGATAATAATAGTAGCAACGAGTCTCAGGATAAAGTAATGGAATTTTTTAAACTAATTATTATGTACAATGTACGATTTTGTAATTTAATTTAATTGTCTAAACGCTTTTTCATCAGGATAAACCGAGCTCTCCTGAAGATGACGATAAAGAATGGGAAAAGTGTCAAACCAAGTTAGCCAAGAACAAAGAGCGAGCCCTGGAGGGTAAAAGTAAAATCTCTCATCCCGTTCACTGTCCTTACTTCCCGGATGTAAGTTTTTGCTTAGCTCTTTTTAATTTGTTCCCTCAATTTGTCTTCTAATTTTACGTATATTTTTTCGTACAGGTGAAGCAAGAGTATTGGTGGACGTACGTTTGTGAAAAAAGAAGTAAGACGAGCTCAAATACAAGTTCAAATAAAAGACTCGTCACAGCCCCTTACTTGGTAACGGATTTGATAACGGAGCAAGAGTGTGAGCTTCAATTCACTGCCCCCAGGAAAGCCGGCCATTACACTTACACCGTTTGCCTTCGTGCTGACTCTTTCCTTGGTTTTGATCAATTTAGGGAGATAAAGGTAATTTTATATTTAAAATCTCAAAATAATTTAAACCCACTCCACCACCATTACCAGTCCAGTATTGCTTAGAATATAACAGTATTTATAATATTGTGTCTTTGTGACTTTAGTTGGACGTAAAAGAAGCGAGAGAAGTTGAAGAACACCCACAATGGGAGATTTCTGATGAAGAAGAAGATAAAGAAGGAGACTTGGATGAGTCTTCGGAATACGCAACAGACGATGACGTTGAAGAGGATGAGTAATAATAATAATTAAACTAAGAAATAATTTGTTTTCAAAACTCCCGAATTGAGACTGGCTAGGTCACACAATTCATAATATTGTTAAAAAAAACCGACAGGACACAGTGGATTTAATATATTTATTTGTGTATAATAATTTGATAGTTTTTGTTCATATTAAGTTAAATTACTTCCGGTGTATATTGAAAGATATTAGCAACAAGAATAATAGATTTTGAAAATTCTTAAGGCAGCATGCTGGGAACTACGATTAGTTCCCAGCCTGTTGGCTTAAGTTAAATTAACTAGCTGCATGTAGTTTAGAAATTTCGCATGAAACTGAAGAAATGTCAGAATTTCCTTGGTCTGTTTTTTTTACTTGATCATTTTACAAGTCAAGCTACACATTGTGTGCTTATTTACAACAAATATCATTAAGATTTAAAAATTTATGGCATGAGGTGGGGATTAAGTAATTAGTTAATCAATTATATTGTTAAAGTTTATTCAATTATTTATATTGTTACTATTTCGTTGTAAAATACACTGGCCAGTTGGAACAGAAATAACAACTTACTTGTGAGTGACCGCCTATGGAAATCAGTTTTGAATTTTTCGTTGTCCTTTTTTTTCACGGATTTTTGGCCACAACCTTTAAATACTCTCGAAATGTCATCACCTTATTTTTCTCAGACAAAGTAAAATGAAAAAATCTCGTTTCATGAACACTCAATGGAATCCCTACTTGACTATCTGAATCTCCTTTCGGTGGAAACATAATCATGAAGTGTTTGGAATGTTTTGGAATTCCAATTCCTTCCAAATACCCTTCATTCACTTCCTCCCCGTCCACTGTTAAAGTTCCATTCTCAAAATGTTCATCTTCATTTTCACTAATCGTAGTCAAATTTCCAATGATAATTCGTGACGCTTCAGTTTTCAAAATACTTCGCAATAGTTTGCGACGTGAACCAGAATGTTTCATATTGAACAAAGCCACAGTTTCCGCTTCCGAGAGAACAGTTTTAAAATTGGAAGCAAGGTTCTCCTCCAAAACTCCGTCACTCATTGTGAATTCCCGAACCGAACTAGCCTTAAATCCATGACCGGGATGTTTCTCAGAATTGACCTTGACCTTCATACCCGACAATGATAAGAATTTAACTGACTTTGGCACATCGGCAAGGTCAAGAGTACCATTTGGAATGTTTAGTAGTAATTCCGTCAGGAGTGGTTGTTTTTTAATGATCTCAGCCAATTCGGAATCCTTTATTGATACGTTGTTCAAGTTTAAGTAGTGTAATTGCTCGGTTGACATGTGCAGGACGCTGTCTTTCGAGCAACCAGCTAAGGTCAAAATCTGTGGTGTCCACTTTAGATTCTTTAAAATTTTCTCACATTTTGGAAAATTCAACATCAGTTCTTGACGATTCTGTGCAATGGTTAAAAGTTTGGAGCCATCAATCTTCACTCTGATTTCTACGCCAAGGTTGGCCAGATCTTTGTCGAAATCCCAACCGGCCTTCGTTTTCTCGAAAAATAGGACCGATTCTAAAATTTCTTGTATGTTTCTTGGCTTTTTGTGTTTGTGGTCGTGTTTATCGGATTTGGCTTCCTTTTCGTGTTTATGCACATTTTTACCGGATTTATCTTCTTTTTTATGCGTACGTTCGGTTTTATCCGATTTTTCTTGTGTTTCGTGTTTATGGTCGCGATTATCTGATTTTCTTCCCTCTTTTTCGTCTTTATTTTCTACTTCGTCAGAGTTTTCGTCCACGCTATCAGTCAAACTAACCGAGAAATATTTCAGATTCGGTAAAGATACACGTTTGGTGAGCAACAATTCGACAATCGTCACGTTTTCCAACCTAAGGATTCTAAGGTTTTGAAACACTTCCAAAGATTCTGTAAAAGATGGCCCGTGAAGTTCAACTTGGCGTAGGGTAATGGATGACACGCTGAGTGGGTTTTGGACACCAGAGAAATCAGTAAACTTTCTGAATGTTTCATTTCCTATGAAAATTATGCCATTTGTGTCCTTGTCGGTTTCATCGGATACAACACTTGTACGAAATAGAAGATGGCCAGTTTCGCTCAGATTTATATGTGGATATGGTGTTGAGTTGTTGTGAACTGAACTGTTCTGATTCTTGGGAGGGTTAACGGTAGTTTGAGTGACTGAAAATAATACATTATTATTCGAATGATTAACTCAGAAGCACTAACTATTATTGAAACCATAATCTCTCCACTACTAGGTTTAGTCGTTTAGTCGCTATCAGTCAATATTAAAATATCCATAATCCATACCATGGCTCACTGCGAAAAATCCTGCAACAGAAGCAATGACCACGAGTGTTGATATTACTTTCCAATTGGACCTGGAAATCAGTTCAATGCAATTTTTAAAATGAGATCTGAAATACCCTGGATTTTTTTAAAAGAAATTAATTAAACCTTAGGAATCCTTTGAACCGGTTTAATTGGACTTGGAATTGCCCGGTGGCTGTGTCGTATTCTGTAAACAATGTTTCGTCCATATTTCTTTATGTTAAGATCCTCTGGAATTTTGACCTCGAAAGGGAATTATTTGGCTATGTGTTCGTTCGTGTTGTCAGTAGTAGTTAAAATTGGAATTAACTTTTATTAACAGAATTTTATGCATACTGGCTGAGACCAGCCCAGCAAAGCCAATGTGAAGTGAAGTAAGAAGATTGAAGGAAGAAAATCGAGAGTGAATGAATAATTCATTTAAATTCAATCACATTTCAAGGTTTTTGAGAAAGAATCTTCTCCATGCACGGCATGTAGGATTACATACACAATTCGTTGTCATTTAATGTACATACTCTTTGGAATTGCCGTCTGCGTGTCTTCTTTGTACATTAGTTGCTGAATTTTGTGAACCGGTCAAACCGGTCTAGTCGGGCTTGGGCCGTTTTATCACTAACGAGTAGAATGGACACGATAAAAAAGGCAAAGTCTGCATGGTACATATGTTAAATTTAACCATACGTCCATGTCATGACATTTTTAATTATCCGAGAATCTATTTGAGAACATCTCTAGTTGAATAGCAGCTTCTCAGCCGGCAGATTTGTGGAGATTGAAATACCATGTACCAAATCATTGCATTGCATAGCTATATGAAAATATCAGGAAAAATTATTAGCATTTATCAAGAATAATATCATAACGTAATTTATGCAAAGTAGAATTGGCCGCCGCCTCTGTTCAGTGGATATTTATGCTAGTTCGTCGCCCAATAAAGGATTAACTGACGGACCTCGAAAGAATCAGTGGACTCGAGCATTTATTGATTCTGGATTCTGGATGGATGTGAACAAAAACCAAGTGGACTTTCTTCCGCCTACTTTCTCCCATTCAATCCCACGCATAACATACAATTCACCTGTTTCATATCCTTGAGTATACTGTACTTGTCCTCGCACCACGCAATTCACTAATTAATCGATTCTCTGTCCGGGTGTGATCTTGATCTTAAGAAAACAATTTTTCACCTGCAGTGAAAGCAAGTGTTCCCTGTTAACCCTGACTACTTAAAAAGATTTAGATCAGCAATAATTTGTCGCTCAACTCAAATTCGCCTCCCTCTCTATTCCTCGAAACAACAAATCGAAATGTAAGGCATGAATAGGAATAAGAAATGGAATCATAAATGTATGAAGGCAGAGTAAGAATAGAAATCGCCGTGACCTCCATGACTACACACACGTTCATTACACAGGGTGGTTCATAGTACTTTAGCGCAAGAGTAACTTACAAAAATACGAGAATGTCTATATCAAGTATGTATCTCGCTTTTTCTGGTAATCGCAATATTCCGTTAAAAATTACTTACCTTTCATTAACCACCCTGTACATTTGAATTAGCGTCATCGTCTTCGTCCGTCCCTCTGTCATATTTGTTATTCGCCAGAGTGACACATCAAAAGAAAAGAATCGGTCCGTGTCGCCCGTCGTCAGTTAGGCCAATATTTTGAGAAAGTCGTTACGGAGAGAAAATTCAAGAGTATGCCCAATGAACATGCACAGTTTTATATGTATGTGGATGTATGGGGCAAGACCGATAATGTTAAGGGAGACTCCGGCAGTGTTAAAATTCTTTCGTGTACAGAATTTAAGAAGATTAGTTCTGCAATTTCAATACTAATTTCAAATCAATTGGAATTTGGAATACCGTATCGTTCAAATTCATCGTATGGTCGCTCCCGTATTTCGCCGCTTATTTCTAGCAAGTGTGTCGAAAATGTAAGACAAAACGGAGTTGTTTCTGCAAATGGAGTATTAACTAAGCTTATCTTATTATACTAGCAGTTCCGGAGCTTCCCTTGTCGATTTGCCATATTTCCTATAGATTTTCTTCGAGCTTTCTCTACTGCTTTCTTTCTGTTTTCGCCAAAACGAAACCTTGAAACACAAGATGGATTCATGAATATGAGAAATAGGAAAGTTAAGCGTACGAAGAAGATTGCGATATTCCACAAAGTTTTAGCACACATGTACGGAAAAATTTATGCATGCATGCATGCATGCCATGCACAAGTCAAAGTCAAATTGATTCTACGTCATTCACATCACAAGTCAAGTTTGTTTGTTAGAGAACAAAGTTTGCTCGAGTTTTCGGTGCTCAACTGTTCAGTCAAATAATTTTGGGTGCAAGTATTCACAAGATAGACACGTACGTAACGCCCTAGTCGAATTCGAATAGTCACGCTGTTCCAGTCCAAATAGTAACATCAAATTAGTGTAAGTACAGGAAAACAGAAAACTTACGAAAACATCCTTTTCTTATTTCTAAACTGAACCGTGGGAAATTCTCATTCCTCACGCCAAAAATAATTGTCGAACGAGCGGTAGTTACAAGGAACACTTTTTGGGTGCAAATCTATTACCGTAAAATCGTATGGATTTCTCTTTCCGGATGGCCTTATCTGGATTTCAAAACTTTTGAATAATTATTCCTAAATTGGACTTTGAAATATAACGTCTGCTCTAACCATTACGATTTAAGCTGACCCGAATTTTACATCCGAATAGTATTCCTTGTTCCCTGACGGACAAGGCGATATTCGTATTTACTTGGTTTTATTCATTTGGATCTAGAAAATGTCCCAAAAACATGTTTTCTCGCGCATTGAGCCAAAAAAACACTTGAAAATTCCTTGACTCCTTGACTTTGAAGAATTCTAACCGTGAACGGTCATTCGTGACTTTGAACTTCATTAATGCAAAGTAAACTGCAAAGTTTTATCGTGAAGTGACGTGACGGGAAACGGTCTCAGAGCCTAATCGAAAAATTGCAAGCTAGAAAAAGTTGGTGATGCAAAAATATCCTATGGAAATAGACGATTTTCACTTCTAAACATTTCGTGATATGCTCAGTGTTGGTGTAGCCGTTGACCCAAACCATCCATCTAACTTAAACAAACGTTTAAAAATTTCTGTGGACTACAAAGTGACAATGGCGGACGTGATCATCATGGTGAGTGATCATGATGAAGAAATGGGAACAACTCCGAGTACAGATTACGATTTTGAAAATGGACGGAATTCAAATTCCGAAGGGTCAAGTTTGGATGTTAAAAGTGGAAGTTTGAGTCCAAATAGAGAATGTCCAGAAGGTGGGAATGAAACGGCGGAAAATCAGAGTCCGATGAGTAATAATAATAATAATAATATCAGTGGGAGTCGAAGTAGTCGACCTTCATGTCATCGGACGAGGACAGAGAGTCAAAGAAGTCAATTACAATTGTTGGAGACAAGGAGTAATATTCCATTGATTCATGGGGCTAATCTATCACTCAAGCCTTGCTCTTACTACAGGGCCAAGTTTAACAATGAAGATCCTAATTATTGGGTCAATGCGAGTTCACTACAAAAATCAGCTGGACAAAAGGTAAATGATTTTGGCATTATTTGTAAAAATATCCAAAGGATCTTTGTGTCACGTTGAGGTCAAGCAACAACATCTGGTCTGAATAAACATACAAAATTGAGCAAATTTTTATGAACCACCATGTACCATATAATGTCTTACAGGTCATCAAGAAAATAAATGACCAACACAGAAGTCTAGCCGCGGCCGAAGCCGCACAACAAAGGAAACGAAGCACAAATAATGCATTTGGGTCATTACTCATTTCTCCGAATGATATGGACGTGGATCCGATTCAAATCCAAAGGAATTTACTTCAAATGAAGAAAAGGCCCATGAAATTGGAACCATTACACTTGAATCGGAAATTGGCTACGTAGAAATTATTGTGTAATGTTGCAACACTTTGTCGTAGTCGGGATAATGTAATAGGTAATTTATTACTCTATTTAAGTATCCTGTCTCGTAGTTATGAAAATGCACACTTTACCTGACTAATTGACTATTGAAATTATGAAATGTTGTTACAAATTACAATCTGGTGTTATCTAACGATTACAAAAAAATATGAAGTACAAAAATTTGATACAAGGAATTTCGTATTTTGTCTACTTGTTCATTTCAAAATCAGCCATCTTCAAAAGCGTATCAGGATTGTGGTACGGGTAAGCCGAGATTTGTTCAGTTCTTTAATCGATTGCACAGAATTGTCCAAAAATAAATTGAATGAACTTCTCGCGTGTAAATATGCAGTTTGATATTTCCGCAAAAATCACAGATTGCGAGTATACCGACGAATGACAAATATCTTGCGAAGTTAACATTGCCAAATAAGGAATTGCCTTTAAACCTCTCATTATCTTCGATATATGTACTCCGGAACCCATAATTCCAGCTAGTAAAATCTTATTATCAGTTTTCACACAGTTTCAACTATTTATTACTTTTACATTCGGTCCGACCGATCTCATCACTCACACTTAACACATACTTTGTACATACGATTGTACAAATCTACAAATAGTACATTTAAACATATTTTGAATGCTTTGAATTTTGACACTTGAGTGCATTTCTACTGTTCCACTAAGAATTTGGAATATTTGGCGAAGGAGATTTTGTACTCAACAATTTCGATTCCTTTGAGTTGAGACTCCAGGGACGTGCATGGAAACCTGACAATGAAGAGACGAAAATAATCAATTCATATTTAAACTAACGATGCGTTTTAATTAGAGGTTATGTAGAATTTACCGCATTGCGAGGAGAAGGAGACTCAATCGCATTTGTACGCCTGTGTGAATGATTATGAGCATGTGGACTTCCATAAGTAGCAGCCACGGCAATGTATCGATTTCTGATCGGTACTCCCTTATCTCCTTCCGTATGATAAATGGCGGCTGGTGCCAGAGAATTTAGGGAAGACATTGTGTCCACCGTACTCATCTCAGAAGGAAGTGCATTATTGTACACTTCTAATTCCTCGTTCACTACATTTTCGCCCATCTTCATCAATTTTTGTCGACGCATTCGTGTTATCTCACTTGTCAAAGCTTCATTTCGCTCTGCCAAGGCTTGTCGAAGAACAAGATCACCGGCCATGGCGGTCCTCAATTCCTGAAATCGGCGGTCAATCACCTTCCTGGAATTCAAAATAAGAATTTAGATTTGAGAGTTTGAAAAAATGTACTTAAATATTTGCAAATTTTGTTACCTTTCTTCTTCAGCGGCCAAGACTTGCTGCGCCAGAGTAGATTTGTCCTTTTCATGACCCTTCATTCGCTCATGAGCATCCTTGAGTTGTCCATTCAAATGTTCAATTTGAGCTTGTAACCATTTGCAATGTTCTTTTGTTTGTTTTGCTTCATCTCCTGATGATTTAATCCGCTCTGCCCATTGCACCTTCTGTTCCTTCAGATTGGACCGAAGTTGATGAACGATACTGTTCAAGGACTCCAACTGTGAATAAAGATACATAGCGTAATGTTAGATTCGAATAGTGTTCCTTATTAACATAAGAAATACATACATTATGTTTTTGCTCCACAATGTCACGAGTAAGGCGTGAGTTAATTTTCTGGAATTCATTGATTTTCTTTTGTTGTCTCAACCCATTCTTCTGTAAATTCTCCATTGTCACTTGAATTTTCTTGATTTCTTCTTCTTTAGCAACCAAGGCTTTCTCCAGTTGAGTCTAGCAATTTAAAAAATAAATATTTCTGAACCACCCTGTGTATATTTTTTTTCTATTGCAAATATGACGACATACCTTTGCTTGGGTAATGACTAATCGAACGTCCTCCATTTTCTTCAACTTTTCCTCTTGCTTCTTCTGATAGTCTGAAAACTCTTCAGTTTTTTCACTCAAATTAGTTTTAAGCTCATCAACTTTTTGTACAGCTTCAGTCAAACTGGTTTCCAACGCAGATTTCTCTGTCGCACTCAATTCAAACCCTTCAGTTAATTTCTGTTTCAAAATTTCAACTTCCTCCCTGTAATTGACATTTTGTTCCTGAACGGCTTGAAGTGCACCCTCTAACAAGGAAACTCTTGATGAATTAATCCCAGCACTTCCATCCTCAGACATTCCATTTAATTTTTGAATCAAAATCTCCATCAAATCTTGTAAACTATGTTCATTCGTTTGCTTTTCTTGGAGAATGAGTTTGAGAACACCTTCATAATGTCCACGCTCACGAACCAAATCTTTGTGTTCTTGATTCAGAGTATCATATGCATGTTTCATTTCAGCCCTTTCAGCTGCTGTGATTTCAACTTGTCTTTTCAACGTTGACACTTCTTCATCATATTTGTCTAATTGAGTTTGATAGTAATTGAAATCAGTTCCACGCTCACGAAAGAAATCCATGATGGAATTGAATTCATCTTCACGTTTCTTTACATTGTTCTCATTCACATCCGTCGAAGGTGTGATTGAGTCGCAATCGGCCTCTGTAATTGTGACACAGAATCCAATTGACTCTCGGCTGGATTGTTGACTAACTGTTCGAGTCCTTGGTTTTGGAGAATATGTAGTTCCGACAGATTGGTCTTTTTTGGATGGTGATCTTAATGACATTTCTAGTTTGGCCAAATGAAGGGATAAATGTTTGACCTCTTCATTCAATAAAACTTTTTCTTTGGCTACATAGTTGATTTCAGATTCCAAGCAACCTTGGATGACTCGACAACTCTCCAATTGCTCCTTCAAATAACGATTAGACTCTTCCAGTTTAGTTAACCTAACGGAAGTAGCAGAGAAAATTGTTAGCAGTGAAATAATTTTGTCCCACCCTGTAGAGATCACGTGTATTAAAATGAAGCATACTTTTGAGGATCGATGGGAGCTGAAATGTATGATTCCCAGTCTGATTCCATTTCTTTCACAATGAATGAGCACAAATTGGTCAATTGAGTTAGTCGGTGTTCTCCCTAATAATTTAAATTGTAGAATCGATTAGTACTTCAACTTAGCATTAATCATTTTAAGACTCACCCCTGTAGTCTCTGGAAGCGTTGGAATTTTCCCACCTTCATTTACATTGAGCCAAAGATTTTGTAAATTAGTCAAAAGTTGTTCCAAAGCATCCACAGAGTAATCAATTAAATTGGAACGATCAGTTAGTTCTCCTTTTACTTGAAATAGTTCACTCGTTACGGATCTGACAAGATTCGCATTTTTACGATCCTGAGAAGTTGTATCGTCATCAGTAGTGCTGAAAGATTCGACTATCATGGGAAAGAAAAAAAACATTGCATTTTTCCCCTAGAATTGGACGAACAAATGTTATGATCCACCCTGTGGAATTGCGTGAATTTCTGACCTGAACTTTTTGGTTCCGGAAGGCTACGACGCAAGATTTTCGCACGTCTTTCCGGGCAACTATCTTGAAAAGTTACACTTCTGGGTCGCCTGTATATGAAAAACCCATAAATTGCTAGAACAAAATTAATAGGACCAGAAATTTTTGTAATCTTTACATTTTAGACTCGATTTCATCTCGATTCTCCAGTTGCTTCGGAAGAAGTCGTTCTTCTTTCCTGGAGAATTCGCGTGACATACGGAAATCACGAGGAAATTTTACAAGTTCCACACATTCCTCACTTTGACTTGCACTTGAGGTCAGCTCCAGATTAGACTGGATGGAAAAACAATTAAAGTTTCAATTATTCGTGAAAAATTGACAACGATAATATCAAAAAACTAAAGAACTTACGCCCACCTCAGATTTCCGATTAGCCTTTTTTCCGCAATCCTCAAACTTGACACCTTTCGATTTCTTAGGATCCATTTCGCATAACACTCCGACTCCACTATCCGCACAACTAAATGACGAAAGAAATGTCAGAATTTTTTAAAGCGAACAAAGGAATTGATGTATAACTTTCATTCTTGATTATTACTTACAAATTTTCCGGTTCAAACCGATCTGACTTCAGATCCACTGCAAATTTACTTTGTTCCACACTTAAGTAATCATCTGAACTTGGACAATATGTTCCAAATTTTGTTTCTGAATTATTGGGATAGTCAGTCCTAATCGTTTGAACGTTTCGTTTGGAATTTTTAGAATTCACAATCGGACATCGTTTCCAAGGCATTTCCAAATTCTATACAATATAAATTTAGGGTTTAGTAAATGGCAGAAAGTATTAAACTGGAAAGAATTAATCGTCGAAAGCTCGGAAAAAGACAATTTGAAAATGTTATAATTAAGAAAATTCAATCCAACGATTGTCAAATCTCGGGTTGTACAGTTAAAATAAATTGGAACAAAATTTCGTTCTTAGTTTTTGCATTCATTGCACTTTTATTTCATTTTCCAAGCTTTCGATATAAATTCAATTCAGTAATTCACAAAAATGAACATATTTTGAAGTTAAATTGCTTTATAACACTACCTCAGTAGTTTCAGTTTTAGGAATATTTTCCTCGGTTGTAGTCTTTGTGGAATAAAAGTCATACGGCTGACCAGAATTGGAAGCTGCAACTCGTTGGACAAAATCTAAAATGTCTTTGACATTATCTTTATGAAAATCCTGAAAGCTAATCCCAGTTTCGGTAAGAAACTCTTGAGCTGGGGTACTTTCTTCCATTGTGGCCCGAGGAATGCTCTCCTCTGGAATATTGATTTCCGACTGTTCAAACGTTTCAACGCTAAGGGAATCTTTCTCTTTCGTCTGTTTACCTCCGACGCAAAGTGCAAATAATGAACAGAGGAGATTGTCAATTCGTTTGCTTCGATCGGATGATCCGTTTGGAGAACTTTCTCCAGAGTCATCTGCGACTGGTTTTGCCTTAATGGTTAATATTTCCGGTTCCACCTTTAGGTAATCACCTTTCGAATACGACTCACGCAAGTAATGTTTCAGTGTGTCGAAACTTTTAGAACGTTTCAACTCAATCCCGGTAATATCGTGGTCCAAAACCACTTCGTGGAATAGAATATTTGGGTCACTCCTTGAACTTCCATATTTGATAGGATTATCAGGCACAACAAAAGCCGGACAGCTAATGGAGCGGAAGAGTGGTCTTGTTTGTTTGATCGGCGGCACTATCACTGCTGAAGTTGAAGCTGACGCTGGTCGACTAAACATTTCTTCCGACGGACTGC